>JAABOM020105313.1:0-25433 GCA_011800125.2 Solanum clarkiae
AATGCATATGAAATGGTACAACTTGTGAACTTTATTTGGCAACAAGAAACCATGTATCTTGGTATTCATGTATGTGATCAGATTTGGAAAATGACTTATATGGAATCATATGAACATGTTGAGGAATAGAGACACCATTTATAGTCGTGTCCGAGTTGGTGAGTGCCTTTATGTGCCAAGGAAGGATCTATACTTCATGTCAAATGATACAAAATCAAATAATCTTACATACCTCGTTGGATGACCTCGTTACTAACTCGAAATAACCTTCCCTTCCTTCAAATACTTATCTATAACATAGTAGGTGATAAAACTAGCATTAGCAGCCAATAAGCACCCTTTGGTAGCCTAATTACATAACAAAACAACATATGGGCAATAAGCGGACAATTAAGAACCATAGTATATTCTTTCAACCATTTTGCCTCTAATCGTATTCCCTAGTGCACATTCACTTATACACATTTAAGAACCATAGTGTATTCTTTCAACCATTTTGCCTCTAATCGTATTCCCTAGTGCATATTCACTTATACACATCATGTGTATCCTGTCCTAATGCCATACCAGCCTTACAACAGCCCACAAAATATAGCACATCACAATCCCACGCAATCTAAAATCGGGCAGCATAATGTTACCTTTCTTTCGCTATATTTCGACGTTGACAACCCCAAACCTATTCCAACTTTAACCAACCTATTTTCCAGCAGCATTTACACATATAGCTAGCTATAAAACAGTCTCAGAACAGTCACAAATCAGTTATTAAGGACATGAAGCAATAGCTTGCTCTTCAATAGTCCACAAGTTCATACGAAGCACATAATTGCGATATCATATAATGACTCACTTTTGTGGACTGTAATAGTAGTTAACCAGCCTTTTTATACTACTATAAAACCATTTTTTGTTGCATAACTAAGTACTAATACATTATAAAGCCAGATAACAAGAGAAAACCCTCTTAGTTAACAATAAAAGGACACAAGAATCCCGAATGCACAATCTGTCCAGAAATTCCAACACAATCATACTAACAAATACTTCTTATTTTTCATAGTAAAACCAGGGCAGAAACCTTAGTATAATGTCTATAACTAATACCATGTCAATAACACCAATTTATCTTCATAATACAACTTTAAAACCATAGAGAAATCACCAAAATAAAAAGGAAAAGGTGCAACAACTTTCTGCACAGAATCTGTCCAACAAATTTCAGCAGTGCAGGTAGCATCTATCTCTTGTTCCTCATGATACAAATCTACTAAAAACACAACCATAAGTACTTACCTTTGTCTTCAAGATTTAGAGGCTCCTTAAGAACCTTAAATAAGTCGTTTGGCAGCTTCACAAAGTTGAGAGCAAATAGAGAGAGAAGTCTGATTTTTTTGTGTTCAAAATGATAGTGAATTGTGGGAGTTGCTTTAGGCCTCTTTTTATAGAGGTATTAAGACGAACTTCTATTGACTTCTTGACCAGCATAATCTACACACTATCAAGTAACTTACCGACTAGCTTGGCCCTCAAAGTTGGGCCTTTTTGGAGCACCAAATTGATGGGCTTGGGCTGCCAAAATTTTCCAGATTTTGTTCTTTTGGTTTGGGCCCAATCTGCTAAGTGTTTTGGGTTGTCTTTGGGCCCTTTTTAATACATCTATTGGTCTTAACATATAGTACATTTATGATGCTTAAAAACATGGGCCAAAGTTACACCGTTAGCACGAACTTTATTCCTAATCGAACATGGACAATTTCTACGCCGGGTCTCGTCTCCGTTTAATTAGCAATTTAAGCCAAGCAAGTAGCTGACTCACCTACTTGCTTCCTAAGTGATACAAGCACCTCAATTATCTCACTTCATTTTAAGTCCGTAATCCCCTCACTTCGACACAAAACATGTATACACTCGACCCTCTTAAGCGCTAGACGCACATATAGCCCATTAACGTGGGATTCATACACTTTTGAAAACTTGCGCTAGTTTAAGCAAATCATGTCATATTTCCTTTGTATGGTATTAGTATGGTAAGGTGTGGGGTGTTACATCTCCCCCCATTAGGAACATTCGTCCTCGAATGTAAGCATAATTAGATAGCTTAGCCAAGTTTAAACCTTACTTACACAGACTTTAGCAACACATTAAGTATTCAGTAACACATACCTATTAGTGACCCAATTCTGTATGTTGGACTTCCTCTTAAGATTCAAATAAGTGAGGGCATTTCAATTTCATCGCATCCTCAGCTTCCCATGTTATCTCTTCTCCTCAATTGCCTCGCTCTTGAGGTAGTAGGCCTGTGCAACCTTGTTGAGGGGTTTGTACTTCACCCGCCTCGCGAAGGAGGTGGTAGGCCTTGGTTACTATTGATGGTCTCTTCCTACACATGTAATATGTCCTATATACAAGCATGTTTACTTCAAGTATCATTCATGCATGCCATATTATTATATGTTCATCTATTGCCTAATTATGCATTTTGACGGTTTTGGTTATCTATTGTTGCATTGCATCCCACATACTTAGTACATTCAAATGTACTAATGCATACTCTATGTCTACATGATGTTACCATGTAGGAATGGGAGATCCACTTGATCATCCTCCTCCTCCACGTGGCTAGTACGACTTCTCTACAAAGAAAGTGGTGAGTCCTTAACTTTGGGGAGAATGACTTGATCTTATGCTATGTATAAAGACTATCTTTCCTATTTATTGTATGCTTGACTATGTTAGTGAGCCCATTTGCTTGTCTTGGCCCCCGCTAAGTTCTATGTTTAGAGGTGTTGTTGGATAAGATATGTATTGATGCTATGAGCCTTGACTCTCTTTACTCTATGATGTTTTACAGTACTAAAGATATCCCTTAGCCACAGTTATCCCTATTTCTATATTTTATGGTTATTTTATTTCTTCCGCGACTAAGGATATGTAATGATATGTTAAGAGACTTGCTTGGGGTCCCTTCAAGTTTCCCATGTGTTGTGTCATGTCTAGGCCCTAGGATTGGGCCACGAAAAACTTGGTATTGTAGTACTAGGTTGTTAATGGTCCTCGGCATCCAACACACTGTGTTGATTAGAGTCTTATTCTTGATTGTATTATGCACCACGACTATGAGTAAGAGGCTCTGAGACATTTTAGGAAATGTTTCCCTTCTTCATGTTCTGAGTCATGCTATCGCGTTGAAATAAGGTTTTTCGCCCCTAACGATTGTACTTCACTATGCTAGATCATGCCTAACACTAGAGAAATAATAGCATGTTCCTGAGGAGTAACCTGCACATGGTGAGCTCCGAGATGCTCTCACTTTGCTTCCAAAAGTTGTGGCTAATCAAGCCAATCAAGGGGTCCAAGCCCCTCATGCTCCTACTCCAGCATTTTGGTTGAAAAACTTTATAAGAATGAACCCATCAGATTTCAATGTGTCTAAAGTGGATGAGGGCCCTCAAGAATTCATCGATGAAGTATCCAAGGTATTGTCTATAATGGGTGTGAGGTCGGAAGAAAAGGCGGAGTTGGAGGCTTACCAACCAAAGGGGGTGGCTTAAATTTGGTATACTCAATGGAAGGAGGAGAAGGGGAACAATAATGTGAGACTATAGGAGGAGTTTAAGGTGGCTTTCTTTGACCGATTATTCTCTCTTGAGCTTAGGGAAGCCAAATTGGTGGAGTTCATAAACTTAAAGCAAGGATCTATGAGTGTAAGGGAGTATCCCCTCAAGTTTAACCAACTCTCAAAATATGCAACACACTTGGTTGCCGACCCAAGGTCTAAAATGAATAAGTTTGTGATAGGTTTGTACCATTATGTTTGTGAAATGAATAAGTTTGTGAAAAGAATGTAT
This sequence comes from Solanum clarkiae, assembly GCA_011800125.2. Classification (NCBI taxonomy): domain Eukaryota; kingdom Viridiplantae; phylum Streptophyta; class Magnoliopsida; order Solanales; family Solanaceae; genus Solanum; species Solanum clarkiae. Next base: position 3,852 of record JAABOM020105313.1, read on the forward strand.
GTATATGATATTATCTCCATAGTGTTGGGAATTAATCAAGCCTCACTCAGGGGGTTGTAGGTCTGGGTAACCTTGTTGAGGGGTTTGCATCTCGATCGCCTTGCTCGGGAGGTGGTATGCTCGTGCAACCATGTCAAGGGGTTTGTACCTTTATAAACACTTTTGGGAGGGGTTGTACTCCATCAACCATGTTGGGGACTTTGTACCTCATTAACAATGTTGAGGGATTTGTACCTCATCAACCAATTAAGGGGTTCGTACCTCATTCACCTCTCTAAGGGGGTGGTAGGCCTTGTATATGCACTATTAATGGTATCTCCTTACACATGTATTATGTTCCGTATAAGCATGATTTTACTTCAAGCATCATTCATACATGTCATATTGATATATGCTCATCCATTGCCTATGTCATGCATTTTGCTTATGATGTTTATCACTTGTTGCATTGCATCTTACATACTTAATATATCCAAACGTACTAACATATACTCTATGCCTACACGATGTCACCACTCCTCCACATGGCTAGTATGACATCTCTCAAGCTCTTTGGTGAGTTCTCTATTTCGGGGATGATGTTTAGGATCTCATGATATGTTCTAAGACTATCTATCTTTTATGTATATGTCGATTATGAGGGTGAGCCCAGTAGTTTGTATTGATCCCCGCTAAGTATCTCAGTTTTAGAGGTGTTGTTGGACATGTTTTATATTATGCTATGAGCATCGGCTCTTTCTTGATTCGTGATGTTTATGATATGAAAGTTGTCCCTCAACCCCGTTTTCCCTATTTACTATCTCTTGTTTCATTTTATTACTATCGAGACGAAGGATGTGTGATGATATGTTAAGAGTCTTGCTTGGGGTCCCTTCTGGTTCCCCATGTGCCGTGTCACGTCTAGGCCCTAGGCTTGGGTCGTGACAAACTTGGCATCAGAGAACTAGGTTGTTAGATCCTCGAAGTCCAACATACTGCATCGATTTGAGTGTTATTCATGGTTCTGTTATGTACCACAACTATGAGTAGGAGGCTATGAGGAATTTTAGGAAATGTTTCCCTTCTTCATGTTCTAAGTCATGCTATGGAGTTGAAATAAGGTTCCCCCCCACGGTTGTTCTTTGCTATGATAGATCATGCTTAATATAAGAGGAAGAAGAGCCCACACTCCTGAGACCCAACCAGCTTATAGTGAGCTCCGGGATGCTTTCACTTTGCTTGCACAAGTTGTGGCTAATCAAACCAATCAAGGGGCCCAAGCCCCTCATGCTTCTACACCATCATCTTGAGTGAGAGACTTCATGAGGATGAATCCCCCAGAATTCTATAGGTCAAAGATGGATGAGGACCCTCAAGAGTTCATTAATGAGTTCTACAAGGTTTTGGCTATTATGGGTGTTAGATCGGAGGAGAAGGGGAGTTGGCGGCTTACCAACTCAAGAGGGTGGCACAAATATGGTTTAACGAATGGAAGGAGGAGAAGGGAATCAATAATATAGTGCTATAGGAGGAGTTCATGGAAGCTTTTCTTAATCAGTTCTTTTCTCTTGAGCTTAGGGAAGCCAAATTAGTGGATTTTATGAATTTAAGACAAGGGGGTCTATGAATGTGAGGGAGTATTCCCTCAAGTTCACTTAACTCTCTAAATATTCTCCTCACTTGATTGCTTACTCAAGGTCTAGAATGAACAAGTTTGTGATGGGTTTTTCTGATTTGGTGAGTGAAGAATGTCGGTCCGATGTGTTGATTAGTGACATGGATTTGTCCCAGTTGATGACCTATGCCAAACAAATGGAGGAGGAAAACTTGTGGACGAGGAGCAATCATAAGGCCAATAGGGCCTGTTTTAAAGGGAAGTTCCATAGTCGAAAGGGTGGCAGGTTTCATCAAGGCTTAGGGTCATTTTCTACATTTAACAAGAGGGTTTCCAATGATTTTCCAAGGGCCCAAGGTGTTAGGGGTATGCTTCCTAATGGTGGATGTCCAAAATGTGGAAGGGGTAATAGTGGCCCATGCTTGAGGGATACAAATGCATGTTATGGTTGTGGGGAAGTTGGGAATAAGGTGGTGGATTGCCCCCGAAATCACCACAAGGGTAAGGAGGTTCCTCCACAAGGTGCTAATGTGGTTCCTTTGAGTAGAGGTGGAAGATGACATGGTGCCCCAAGGCATAATTGGTTTTATGCTTTACATTGGACGCAAGGGGTTAGTGAGGTGCTCAACATTGTTACTGATATGTTAAAAGTCTTTGATTTTGATATGTATGCATTGATTGATCCAGGTGCCACTCTTTTCTTTGTTACCCCCTTTATTGCCAAAAAGTTTCATGTTGAGCTCAAATTATTGTGTGAGTCATATGAGGTATCTACTCATATTGGTGCATTTATTGTTGCTAGAAAGGTTTATAGAAATTGTCCCGTTTACATTTTGCATAAAATATTAGCTTGTGATCTTATTGAGTTGGAAATGGTTGGTTTTGATGTCATTCTTGGGATGGATTGATTGTATGCATCCTATGCCTCTATTGATTATAGAACCCATAGGGTCAAATTCCAATTCCCAAATGAACCCGTTCTTGAGTGGGAGAGTCATGATGTGGTGGTCAAGGGTAGGTTCATCTCTTGCATTAAAGCCTGTATGTTGATCTCTAAGGGGTATCTTTATATCTTGTAAGGGTTAAGGATGTGGAGTCTAAAGTCCTTCCCATAGAGTCGGTTCCAGTTGTAAATAAATTTCTTGATGTCTTTCCAAATGGCCTCCTCGATGTTCCTCCTGAAAGGGAGATAGATTTTGGTATAGTCCTTCTCCCCGATACTCAACCCACTTTTATTCCCCCTTTTGGTATAGCCCTGACTGAGTTAAAGGATTTGAAAAAGCAATATAGGGATTTGGTTGAGTAGGATTTTATTAGGCCTAGCCAATCACCTTGGGGTGCACTAGTGTTGTTTGTGAAGAAGAAGGATGGGTCTCTTAGAATGTGTATTGACCACTGGCAACTTAGTATAGTCACCATCAAGAATAGGTACCCTCTTCCAAGGATTGATGATTTGATTGACCAATTGAAAGGGGCTAGCCACTTCTCTAAGATTGATCTTCGGTCTGTGTACCATCAAGTGAAGGTTAGGGAGTGTGATATTCCCAAAATAACCTTTCGAACTAGGTATGGGCATTTTGAGTTTGTTGTGATGTCCTTTGGGTTGACCAATACACCAGCCATCTTCATGGATCTTATGAATGGGGTCTTCAAACCTTACCTTGATTCATTTTTTGTGGTCTTCATTGATGATATTTTGATCTATTCTCATAGTGAGTAGAAACATATGGGTCATTTGAGGGTAGTACTACAAAGATTAGGGGATGAGAAGTTGTATGCTAAATATGAGAAGTGTGGATTTTGATTAAAAGTGGTTACCTTCTTAGGTCATGTGGTATCGGGGGATGGTATTAAGGTGGATCCTAAAAAGATTGATGTGAATAGAAATTAGCCTAGACTATTGACCCCATTGGATATTACGAGCTTCTTGGGCTTAGTGGGTTACTATCGGAGGTTTGTGAATGGGTTCTTTTCTATTGCTTCTCCCATGACAAAGTTAACTCAAAAGAAAGAAAAATTTGTATGGTCCGATGAGTGTGAAAAGAGTTTGCAAACATTGAAGGATAAGCTTGTGTCCGCTCCTATATTGACACTACCGGAAGGGCTAGAGTGATTTGTTGTGTATTGCGATGCTTCCCCAGTTGGTTTGGGTTGTGTGTTGATGTAAAATGGTAAGATGATAGCCTATGCTTCAAGACAACTCAATGTGCATGAAAAGAATTACCCTACCCATAATCTTGAGCTAGCCGCCGTGGTATTTGCATTAAAGATGTGGCGTCACTATTTGTATGGGGTGCATGTTGATGTGTTCACCGATCATAAGAGCCTTCAATATGTCTTCACTAAAAAAGATCTCAACTTGAGATAAAGAAGGTAGTTACAACTTCTTAAGGACTATGATATGAGTATGCATTATTATTTCGGTAAGGCTAATATGGTGGTGAATGCTTTGAGTAGGGTATTTATGGGTAGCCTAGCTCATGTTGATGATGATGGCATAGAGCTAGCTAGGGAGGTCCATCGGTTGGCTAGAATGGGAGTTAGGTTGGATGTCACGACCCAAGCCTAGGGCCTAGGCATGACATGACCCTAGGGGAACCCAAAGGGACCCCAAGCAAGCCTCTTAGAACATCATTACACATCCTTGGTCATAGAAGCAATAGAAACAACATAAAAGAGTAAGAATAGGGGCGACAGGACTAAGGAAAAGCTTGCACAACATCATAATCAAGAGACAAGAGTCAAGCTCATATCATAGACATCAAGAACAATAGACTTAAGGCTCTTAAAATAGATACATAACATGTCCAAATAACACCTCTAATAATATATAACAACCGGGGCCAAGACAAAGCAACCGGGCTCACCCTCATAGTCGCAATAGTAAATAAATTAAATTGTCTCAATACATAATAACAACAACAAATACTAAGGTCCTCGAAGTGGAGGACTCATCTCAAGCATATGTAGTATCTATATAGCCACGTGGAACAGGAGGATGATCAACTTGAGCATCGGTACTTACATGGTAATATTATGTAGGCAAGAGTATATGTTAGTACATTTGAATGTACTCAGTATATAGGATGCAATGCAACAAGAATTAGGCATCATAGTCAAAATGCATAATAATAGGCAATAGTCATAATATAACAACATGACATGTATGATCAACACATAAGTAAAACATGCTTAAGTAGCTCATGCTCATATAGGATATCATATGTGTAGAAGAGACCAAGCTAGATTTTCAAGGTATGAACCCTTTGGTGGTTGATGATGGTTTCACCCAATCACCCTAGATGTGTGGTACAAACCCCTCACATGGTTGATGATAATCACATCTTATCACAACGGTGGCGAAGTACAAACCCCTCACATGGTTGATGAGTACAAACCCCCACCTAGGTTAATCGGGCTCTTATCCCCTCGAATCAGATATTGTCTATTGCAATACTTTATATAGAGTATATCATGTACATAAGCTCATTTCATCATCATATATTCATTCATATCATATCTCATGCTTTGGACCTTCAACTTCTCAAGAAACAACATCCGGACATTTTATCAAACACTTAGAAGGTGTGTAATGCTAGTATAAAACTATGAAATATAGAGATGAAATTATGAAAGAAAATGCATTGTAAAACTATCAATCAATACGTTGAAACACCCTCAAGAAATATACATCAAAACCCCTCATCAAATCTTACAATAGATCCAAGATTTATAGCTCAAAAAATAGCAAAACAGTCATAACTTTATATAGCTTCAACATAGAATGCAGTGAATTTCATTATATGCAAGACCCATTTATAAATCAACTTTAAATCATGCAATTTGAGTAAAATGAGGCTTGGGTATCATGTGTAAAAGGAACACATGAAAGAACCCACATACCTTAGCTTAGAGATGAACTTCGTGAAGATTGGAGATGGAAACTTGGAGCTTGAAGAAGAACCTTTAAAGGAAAACCTTAGCTTGTGATGAGGGTTTGGGACTTAAATTTGGAAGTGAAAATATGGCTAAGTGTTTGAGTGAGTATTGGGGAATGTTTAGAATAATATGAGGGTGAGATAAGGCTAAGTATAGGTAAAAGCACATTTGGAAACACTTGGGCCCAAGATCCAAAAGTCTTGGATTGAGATAGAAATCACTGGTAAGCAAATACACAGTCCACATCTGGTCAGTGATGTGGACCTATCGTGGATTCCAAATTAACACATGTCTGCGACAGCTGTAGGTCACGATGCTATCGTGGATAGATTCTGGATAAGAAAAATTATGAAAATTGAAATTGTTAATCATTTACTTTTAAATCAGGGTTAGACCTTTTACTTTCTAATTTCGGCCCCCTGAACAAGAAAATAAAGTCGTATTTTTGATATCACGCACGAATTTTGAGATATATGGAATTTAAAACTCTAGGCATTTCGAGGCACATTTTCGGGCACTTTTTGGAGTCATTTCATTGGAAGAGGGTGATGATGGTGTTGTTGTTGTTGTTGTTGTTGTTGTTGTTGTTGATGGCTCTAAATCTTCATTGGTTGAGTAGGTGAAAGATAAGCAAGATCTTTACCACACTTTGTTAGAATTGAAGGCCTTGCTGAAAGGGGGCAAGATGGAGGTTTTCTTTCAAGGGAGAGATGGTGCCCTTAGGTACCAAAGTAGGTTGTGTCTGTATTGTGTTGATGGCTTGAAGGAAAGGATTCTTGATGAGGCCCAGGGTTCTTTTTATTCTATTCACCCTGGGTCTACAAAGATGTATAGAGATTTGAGAGAGGTGTATTGGTGAGGAGGCATGAAGAGGGATATTGCCAAATTTGTATTCGGTTGTCATAGTTGCCAACAAGTTAAAGCCAAACATCAAAGGCCAAGTGTCTTAACCTAAGACATAGAGATCCCTACATGGAAGTGGGAAGAGATTAATATGAATTTTTTGGTTGGGTTGCACAAGACTAGAAAGGGTTTTGATTCCATATGGGTTATAGTTGATAGGATGATGAAATCGACTCACTTTTTACCGGTTAAGACTACATATAGGGCTAAAAATTATGCTAGGTTGTACATCCATGACTTGGTGAGGTTTCATGGGGTTCCTTTTCCCTTCATATCGGATCATGGTGCACAAATCACTTCATACTTTTGGGGGTCCTTCCAAAGAGGTCTCAGAACTAAGGTCAAGCTTAGTACAACCTTTAACCCCTGAACGAATAGCCAAGCCAAAAGAACTATCCAAACATTTGAGGAGATGCTTAGGGCTTGTGTGTTGGAGCTTAAGGGTAGTTAGGATGATCATCTTCCATTGATTGAGTTTTCATATAACAATAGTTATCATTCTAGCTCGGAATGGCTCTTTTTGAGGCTCTCTATGGTAGATATTGTAGATCCCCGGTTGGGTGGTTTGAGATTAGAGAGATGGCTTTGTTGGATTCACATCTAGTTCTATTTGAAAGTGTGACCCATGAAGGGTGTGGTTCATTTTCGTAAGAAGGGCAAGTTAAGCCCTAAATATATTGGTCCTTATAGGATGAGGAGGAGGATTGATAAGGTGGCCTACGAGTTAGATTTGCCTATTGAAATGAAATTGGTTCATCTGGTCTTTCAGGTGTCTATATTGAGGAAGTGTGTGGGTGATCCTAATTCCATTGTTTCTCTTGATGTTGTGGAGGTAGTTGAAGACATCTTGACATATGAAGAGGTTCCAGTAGAGATCTTGGATAGAAAAATGAAGAGGTTGAGAAACAAGGATGTTGCTTCTGTTAAGGTCCTTTGGAGGAACCAACAAGTCGAAAGTTCTACTTGGGAGGCTAAAATGGATATGAAAAAGCTATCCTTATCTGTTCCATCCCACTCATGCCTAAGGTACTAATTCTAAGTCTTCTATGTGATTTCATGTGATAAAGTTCATGGTGATTTTACACTTATGTTGAGATTTTGAAAAATTATGTTTTAAGTGTGTTGTTGCATTATTATTGAGGTTGATTTATTCATGATTACTCTTCTCATATACACTTCTTTGATATTTGGAGATGAATGTTTTCAAGGAGGAGATATTGAAACGACCCAAAAAGTGTTCAAAAATGTGCCTCGGAAGTGCCCGAAATTATAATTTCCATATATCTCAAAATCTGTGTGCAATATCAAAAATCCAGCTTTATATTCTTATTCTTATTCACGGGGTCAAATTGAGTGGGAAATGGGTCTAACCCTGATTTAAGAGCAACCATAGAAAAATTTAAAAATCGCAAAAATGCGATGTTCAGTGAGGTTTCCGTGCTCCTGACGTGATGCGCCAAGGTCGCGCCTTAGTATAATTTTTCCCCAGCTTTCTTATCTGATCCAAGGATTTTGGGTCTTGTGCCTAAGCCTTCCCATACATTAAAATACCTATACTTAGCCTTATTTCACCCTCATGTCATTCAATACATTCCCAAATACTCTCTCAAATACTTAGACAAGATTTTGTCTCCAAATTTCAAGTCCTAAAACTCATCCGGATTCTAAGGTTCTCATTCAAGCTTCAAGTCTCCATCTCCAATCTTCTTCAAGAATTCTCCAAATGCTAAGGTATGTAGGTTTCTTTCATGGGTTCCTTTCATCTATGATAACCAAGCTTTCTTTTACTTAAAATTGCATGATCTATAGTTTATTTACTCATGGGTTTTACGTATTATGAATTTCACTACAGATTATTTTGGGGTTTCATGAAATTATGATTGTTTTAGCATGTTTTGAGCTATGAATCTAAGATTTATTATGAGATTTGATGAAGAGTTTTGATGTATATTGCTTGAGGGTGTTACCAAGTATCTACTGATGGATTTAGATTGAATTTTCTAGAATGATTACACTCTTAAATTGCATAGTTTTATACTAATACTACACACCTAACAAGTATTTGATAAAATGTCCGGTTATGATTTTCTTGAGGAATTGAAGGTCCAAGGCATGTCTTATGAGATGAATGACTGCATGATGATGAAAGGAATGTATGTATATGATATTATCTCTATAGTGTTGGGAATTGACCAAGCCTCACTCAGGGGGTTGTAGGCCTGGGTAACCTTGTTGAGAGGCTTGTACCTCGGTCGCATTGCTCGGGAGGTGGTAGACCCATGCAACCATGTCGAGGGATTTGTACCTTGATAACCTTGTTGGGGGGTTTGTACTCCATCAAGCAAGATTGGGGGTTTGTACCTCATCAACCATGTTGGGGGGTTTGCACCTCATCAACCTATTGAGGGGTTCGTACCTCATTCGCCTCTCCAAGGGGATGGTAGGCCTTGGATAATCACTATTAATGGTCTCTCCTTACACATGTATTATATTTTATATAAGCATGATTTTATTTCAAGCATCATTTATACATGCCATATTGCTATTCATACATGTCATATTGCTATATGCTCATCCATTGCGTATGTTATGCATTTTGCTTATGGTGCTTATCACTTGTTGCATGGCATCCTACATACTTAGTACATTCAAATGTACTAACACATACTCTATACCTACATAATGTCACCTTGTAAGAACCGGAGCCCACTTGATCATCATACTCCATGTGGCTAGTATGACATCTCTCAAGCTCTTTGGTGAGTCCTCTATTTTGGGGATGATGTTTATGATCTCATACTATGTTCTAAGACTATCTATCTTTTATGTATATGTTGACTATGAGAGTGAGCCCAATAGTTTGTCTTGGCCCCCGCTAAGTATCTATGTTTTAGAGGTGTTGTTGGACATATGTTGTATGATGCTATGAGCTTTGCCTCCCCTTGACTCATGATGTTTATGATATGAAAGTTGTCCCTTAGCCTCGTTGTCCCTATTTACTATCTCTTATTGTATTTTATTGCTTCTGCGACAAAGGATGTGTAATGACATATGAAGGGGCTTGTTTGGGGTCCCTTTAGGTTCGCCATGTGCCATGTCACGTCTAGGCCCTAGGCTTGGCTCGTGACAATGGCAAGGTGGAGGTTTTCTCCCAAGGGGGAGATGGTGCCCTTAGGTACCAAGGTAGGTTGTGTGTGCCTTGTATTGATGATTTGAGGAAGAAAATTCTTGATGAGGCTCATAATTCTTCATATTCTATCCACCCCGATTCTAACAAGATGTATAGAGATTTGAGGGATATGTTTTGGTGGGGAGGTATGAAGAAGGACAATGCCAAATTTGTATCCAGTTTCCATAGTTATCAAAAAGTCAAAGCCGAACATCAAAGGTCGAGTGGCCTAACCTACGATATAGAGATTCCTACTTGGAAGTGAGAGGAGATTAATATGGACTTTGTGGTTAGTTGCCGATGACTAGGAAGGGTTTTGATTCTATTTGGGTTGTGGTTGATAGGATGAAAAAGTTGGCTCATTTCTTATTGGTTAAGACTACTTATGGGGCCTAAGACTATGCTAAATTGTACATTCATGAATTGGTGAGATTGCATGGGTGCCGTTGTCTATCATATCGGATCATGATTCTCAATTCACTTCACACTTTTGGAGGTCCTTCCAAAGAGGTCTTAGAACCAAGGTAAAGCTTAGTACAACCTTTCACCCTCAAATAGATAGCCAAGCCGAAAGAACTATCCAAACTCTTGATAATATTCTTAGGGATTGTATTTTGGAGTTTAAGGGTAGTTGGGATGATCATCTTCCATTGATTGAGTATGCTTATAACAATAGCTACCATTCTAGCATTGGTATGACTCCTTTTGAGGCCCTCTATGGTAGATGATGTTGATCACTGGTTGGGTGGTTTAAAGTGGGACAAATGGCTTTTTGGGTCCGGATCTGGTTATGGATGCTATGGAGAAGGTAAGGTAGATCAGAGAAAGGTTGAAAACAACCAAAAGTCACCAAAAGACCTATGCCGATGTAAGGAGAAGAGAGCTTGAATTTAAAGTTGGTGATTGGGTCTATTTGAAGGTGTCACCCGTGAAGGGTGTGGTTCATTTTGGTCAGAAGGGTAAACTAAGTCCAAAATTTGTGGGTCCTCATAGGATGAGGAGGAGGATTTTGGTAAGGTGGTCTATGAGTTGGAGTTGCCTGGTGAAACGGAATTAGTTCATTCGATTTTCCATATGTCTATGTTGAGGAAGTGTGTGGGTGACCCTAATGCTATTTTGCCTCTCAATGTTATAGATATGGTTGAAGAAAACATGAAATATGAAGAAGTTCCAGTAGAGATCTTAGATAGACAAGTGAAGAGGTTGAGGAACAAGGATGTTGCTTCCGTTGCGGTCCTTTGGAGGAACTAACAATTCAAAAATTCTATTTGGGAGACCAAAGCAGATATACAAAAGCAATACCCCTATATTTTCGATTCCACTCAAGCCTAAGGTACTAATTCCAAGTGTTCTATGTGATTTCATGTCTCATTTTTCAGTCCCTAAGTCATTTGCACACATTAATGTTTGTATTAACAAAGTTCATGGTGATTTTAACACTTTTGTTGAGATTTTTGAAAATAGTGTTAAGTGTGTTATTGCATTCTTGTTGGGGCTCATCTCTTCATGATTACGCTTCTCATATACGTTTCTTTAATATTCGGGGATGAATGTTTCCAAGTTGCATATATTGAAACGAACCCAAAAAGTGCCCGAAAATGTGCCTCGGAAGTGCCCAGAATTGTAATTTCCATATATCTCAAAATTCATGCGTGATATCAAATATCCGACTTCATATTCTTGATCAAGGGGTCAAATTGAGTGGAAAATGGGTCTAACCCCAATTTTAAAGCAAACGAATCACAATTTCAATTTCCCAAAAATCAATTTCCAGAGAGCTCTCCACGCCCCTGGCGCGACGTGCCAAGGGCGTGCCACAATGTTAAATTTTTGCCAGTTTTTAGTTCGGTCCAAGACATTTGGGTCTTGGTCCTAAGTCCTCCCATATATGAAAATACTTATACTTAGCCATATTTCACCTTCATATCATCCTAAACATTCCCCAATACTCACTCAAACACTTAGACAAATATTTCACCCTAAATTTAAGTCCCAAAACTCAATCTGGATCTTAAGGTTTTCATTCAAGCTTCAAGTCTCCATTTTCAATCCTATTCAAACGTTCTCCAAGGTCAAGGTATGTGAGTTTCAACCATTGGGTCCTTTCACCCATGGTGCCTAAGCTACCTTTTCACCTAAAATACATGTTTCTAAGTTGATTTTTACATATGGGTTTTTTATTATAAATTTGACTATGGACTATGTTGGGGTTTTGTAAAAATGTGTGTGTTTTAGCATGTTTTGAGCTATGAATATTTGATCTATCTTGACATTTGACGAAGGGTTTTGATGTATATTGTATGATGATGTTACCAAGTATTGCTGGGATGATTTACTTCAAGATTTCTTGCATGGTTTTATACTAGCATTACACACCCACCAAGTGTTTGATAAAATGTCCGATTTAGGGTTCTTGAGCTATTGATGATCTATTGCATGACCTATGACTTGTACGACTTTATGATGATGAAAGGATGGTATAAATGTGTTGATTTCATGAAAAGTATCTATAGTATAAGAAGTTGATCAATTGCCTTGTTCGGGGGGGTAGTAGGCCCAAACTACCTTGTTTGGGTGTATGTACCTAAACTGCCTCGCTCAGGAGGTACTAGGTCTGTGCAACCTTGTTGGGGAGGGGGGATTTACCTCAATTGCCTCGCTTGGGAGTTAGTAGGCCCGTGCAGCCTTATTTGGGGGTTTGTACCTCAATTGCCTCGCTCGGGAGGTAGTAGGCCCGTGCAACCTACCTCAATCGCCTCGCCAAGGAGGTGGAAGGCCTTAGTTACTATTGATGTTCTCTTTCTATATATGTAATATGTCCTATATACAAGCATGTTTACTTCAAGTATCATTTATGCATGTCATATTGTTATATATTCATTTATTGCCTAATTATGCATTTTCATGATGTTGATTATCTATTGTTGCCTTACATACTACATACTTAGTATATTCAAATGTACTAACGCATACTCTATGCCTACGTGATGTTACCATATAGGAACGGGAGATCCACTTGATCCTCCTCCCCCTCCACGTGGCTAGTACGACTTCTCTACGAAGTAATGGTGAGTCCTCAACTTTAGTGACAATGACTTGATCTTATGCTATGTATAAAGACTATATTTCCTATTTATTGTATGTTTGACTATGAGGGTGAGCCAGGTTTCTTGTCTTGGGCCCTGCTAAGTCCTATGTTTAAAGGTGCTGTTGGACAAGATACATATTGATGCTATGAGCCTTGACTCTCTTTACTTTATGATGTTTTATGCTACGAAAGATGTCTCATAGCCCTGGTTATCCCTGTTTCAATCTTTTATGATTATTTTATTACTTCTGCGATCATGGATGTGTAATGATATGTTAGAAGGCTTTCTTGGGGTCCCTTGGAGTTCCCCATGCACCATGTCACGTCTAGACCCTAAGCTTAGGTTGTTTCAAAAACAAGATTTACAATTGCCCCAGTGTTCACCTTCCCGAAGGAGCTAATGGGTTTGTTATTTATTATGATGCCTCAAGAGTGGTATTGGGATGCATATTGATACAGAAGGGTAAAGTTATTGCTTGTGCTTCCAGGCAACTCAAATCGCATGAGAAGAATTATCCCACACATGTCTTGGAATTAGTAGCAGTGATATTTGCCTTCATACTATGGCGCCACTATCTATATCGAGCACATGTCAATGTGTTCACAGACCATAAGAGCTTGCAATATGTTTTCACCTAGAAGGAGCTTAATTTGAGGCAGAGGAGATGGCTTGAGTACTCAAAGACTATGACATCAACATCCTCTACCATCCAGGTAAAGCTAATGTAGTTGTTGATGCTCTTAGCAGGTTATCTATGGGAAGCACTGGCTATGTTAAGGGAGAGAAAAAAAGAGTTGGCTAAAGAGGTTCATAGTCTAGCATGATCGAGAGTTCAACTTGATGAGTCTGGTGAAGGTGGAATATTTGTGCATAATGTGTCTACATCATCCCTTGTAGTAGAGGAAAATGAGAAGCAACACCAAGATTCCATTTGACTCCAATTAAAGGAAGATGTACATAAGAAGAAAGTAATGACTATCGCTGGGGGGATAGAATATTGAGGTACCATGACAGATTTTGTGTCCCAGATGTTGATGGTGTTCGAGAAAGGATCATGTCAAAAGTCCATAACTCAAGATATTCTATCTATCTAGGGTTTACCCAGAATAACCTGCAAATTTGAAGTTAAAACTAAGGCAAAAATTTGAGATTTGTTCATTGGATTGAAACCACGGTTCATAAATCATAAAAAGGCCTCGTGGATTAGGCCTTGGAAATTAAAGCTTGGAAAGGATTATGAGTAGTGAAGTGTTTTACGGGTCGTTATATCTCATTGTAAATGAGGTCTTGAAGACTGGAATTTTGGGTAAATATAGAGGGAACTACAATGGTTTTCCATAGCTTGTGATCAATTCTACGGTTCGTATGATGGTCCATGATTTTTGGGCCAACAATAATGGTTTCTGGATCTTTGCCTACGAATAACAGTACGGGTCGTGCTTCTTTTTACTACCCATAAATTATGCTTTCATGGTTTAGACTGTCAAATTCATTAAGTGTATTTTCAACCTTTCCTATTTCCTTAAACCCTTAACAGCCTTATGTAGCCCCCTCCATGACCCCTCATGTAATTCCAAGCCCCTCTCCCATCAAATCGAGTGCAAACGATTCCAATCACCCAAGTTTTAACAAGAAATTTGTATATGTGTCTTCTTTAAATAATCATATCTTTTATCAAACAATGAATTAGAGATTGGATGACCTACCAAACGAAAGATCTTTGAATTATCTTTTCAATGCCACTAATTTCACCTCATTAGGAGTTCAGACCAAAATGTTTCACCCATTTTAGTGAAGCACGGTCAGGATGCCTGCACAAACGACCCATACTATGGCCAATAGTGTTGATGACGGGTCGTGGATGGCCTTCTTAGAAGGTTCCGTCCAGACATACTTTTGGTTTTCAAGTGGGGGTTTTTGTGTCATTTCCCCCATATACTTTTCAGAACTCTAAGTGAGGTTTGGACCTTTTTACCCTCTCATACCTATACTAATACACTTAACACTCTCTCAATCAAACTATTCAAACAAAATATTTTGACTCTCTCTCAAGTTGTCTCTTCCTCAAGTTCAAGAGAAAACCAACCTAGGATTTTAAGTTCTTCTTACTAAATCAAGCTTCTTCCATAGTTCTTCTACCAAAGTATGTGGGTTTCATCCATGGGTTCTTTTCACCCCATTGAGACCTAAATTATTTTCTTCTGTATTCCTTAATTTCAAGTATGCAATTATTCATGGATTTTTATATTATCATTTCAATTATTTATATCATGAACTTATTGATGTTAGTTAACCTATATTATTATGAAATAATGTTTAATTTCATGGGAAGGATGTTATGTCTTGAATTCCTATATTATGGAGGTTAGGGTTTTAAAGATATTTGATGACACTACACCAAATATGATATATAGCTACAAAATTATTAGCTACGACATGAAATCGTCACTAATTATTCATTTTTAGTGATAAAAAGTATTGCGTGCCTAAATATGTGAGACATATACTTTTAGTGACAAAACATATAAATTTGTAGCAAAGTTTTGTCCATTAAAGTTCCCCATCAAAAAAATGAATTGGTGTCATTTATTGAGTACACTTAGCCACAAACTTATAGTTATCAATGACGAATTATTTCAGCACTGATGATATATTTAATTTGTGTCAAATTATTTTTTGTCTTAAAATTTATTAATTTTTAAAAACAAAAAACTTCCGTCTAAAAAAAATGTTATTATAATGATAAAAAATTGAAGTTTGTAGTTAAATGTTATAATCTTTAGTTATGATTTAACTGTGACATAAATTTTCGTTGCTAATAATATAAAAAATTAGTGAAAATTAATTTATTGTCTCAAATCAACTTGTGATTTAGTGACAACAATGATTTGTCACAAAATATGCAAGGTGTTAAAATGACAATTTAAAATTTGTAGTTGAATAATTTAATTATTTGACGCGAATAAAATTCATAGATACAAAATTTTCTTTATCTATGATTTTTAATATTTATAAATGAAAATTGACAAAAAGAATAATACAAGTTCTTTATATATAAGAAATCGACAAAAACCATTGATTAATTAGCAGGGAAAATTTTAAATCAACGAATTCAAATTATTTTATAAAAATGACAAAATTCAAGTCATAAATTTTCTTGAATTATGCAATCATAAAATGCACCATTTGAAAAATGCAATCGAGGTTAGTATAGTCATAAGATATTATTTAAATCATTGATACTTGATTAAGACTTTCACTTTTATTTGATACATTCTCATTGATAAACACGATAAAAAAATAATTTCTTGAGCTTTTGCACTAGTTATCGTATGTGTTTATCAATTTTGTAGCCGATGAATTGTAATGACAAAGACAGTCTATTTGTTTTTACAAAAAAAAATACCTACATTTTTAGTAGTGATTTCACATACTCTAACAACATAAAGATAACACATTGGCTTAAGAATTTAGACTTCACAAAGGTGGAAAATATTTCATGAATTTTCATCAACCTCTATCAGTGTGGAAATTAAAATAAACTAAACATGAAAACATAAACAAAAAAAAAATTAATTAAAAGGATTTCTTATATATTACGATAAAAGCACTATGGTTAGGAGTATTAATGATCTTTTAAAAAACCGATTTACTGATCGAATCGAATGGATTGTTAGATTTTTTTGGAATAACATCAAAACTTTTTATACATATATATAAAGATATAACTTTACCAAATAATCTTTTAATTTTAAAAAAAAAATCAAAAAACACAAAATCATACTGAATATGTATCGGCATATCTTTACAAATATAAACAGGTTATTAATAACAAAATTTTAGGCTAAACTATTAATAATTCTAATTTTATAATTTATATAATGAGGGACATTCTACATTAAAGGAGTTATTTTGATGATTTTTTCGTAGTTTATTCTATAATTTAATTTTATTTACGTTTTTTTCTAGTATGTTAGTTCTATTTATAAATAAACTAGTTGTCAAATTCCATGCTAGTACGGGCCCAATATAAATTATTTTTAATCTCAATTTATGTGACATTAATTTATTTTTTTTATATTTTAAAAAATTTTAAGTTGTTAACTGAGACCTATAAAAGATTTTATTTGCTACTTATTTTGTTTTAATTTATGTTGCACATATAAAATTCTGGCAGTATATCAAACTTTTATTTGTTAATATACCTAAACTTCCTTGTGTAATTATACTATTATATTTTTTAAAATATTTTTTTAACACAAATATAATCATTAAAATATTACTAAAATAATCATTTAATTTTATTTGTCCAGCGTAAAAAAGAAGACTCAATTTTTTATTTTATATTATACATAATTTGTTCATATTAAGACAAACAAATTAAAACGAAATAACCATCTTGAAATTACAGATATACCCTCAAGCTGCTCAAGCAATCACATTGACCTGCTGCCTGCTTGAGCATCTAAGAAAGAGAAAATAAGGACGATGAAGCAGGTAGCTGCAGCAACTCAACTGTGCTGGAAGTTATAGATACACCCTTTAGCTGCTCAAGTAGGTACGACGACATGCTACCTGCTTGAGCAACTAAGGAAAACAAAATAAGGACAATAAATCAGGTAGCTGAAGCAGCTCAACTGCTGCTTCTATTATAAGTGAATTTCCTTTATTTAAATAAAATTTTACCCAAAAAAGGAAAAAAAAAGAGAAAAAGAAGGATATTAACCATATCATACGGGCATTAGAAGGCTAAACGTTATCAAGCGGCTAAAGTTTACCCTTTTTTTCCTAAAGGGCGTGGTGATTTTTTCTCTTCTCTCTTTTTTTTTTTTTCAGTTACAATATTCTTCCCATATATCTTTGCTCCACCTCACCCAATTTTGACCAACTTATACCTTTTTTTTAGATTGTCATTTAATTAAAATAAGTATTTTTGAAACTCTTTAAATAAATGGGTATATTTTCAATTTTATCCAAATAATTGTGTATTTTCAACATTCTTGATTTTCAAAATTTATTCGTAAATTATTTGATCCTTTTTTAAACTACCCTTATTATTGTTAATATTTATTATTATTATTATTATTATTATTATTATTATTATATCAATGTCGTATTTTAAATACATTATATTATTTTTTAAATTTATTTAATTTAAAATGATAATTTTAATAGGTTTAATATTTTACATAATTATTTTAGTATATGTTAAGTATTTTCTTTATATTTATTAATTAGGTGACAATCTTCTTAATTCCACCCTCATTAATTTAATTCATAACCTTTTAGTCTTATTTATTTCAATTTCGATCAAATTCATCAAAATTTATTTCAATTCTAACCAACACTTTCATAATTCCTTTCAATATTAACCTAAATTAAATCAATTTGTGGCTTAATTTTAAAATTTATAACTCAATTTTATTTTAATTAAAATCGGATATCCATTTTTTAATTTGGATCTGACCCGTCTCGAAAAGAGTTAATCTCATTCATCCAATTTTGATGCAATGCTTCAAAATAATGCTTAATTTTATTTTCTTTTTTTAACTACTTCACCCGCAAATACCTAATTTTCAATTTCATTATTTTTTTCCTTTCCAATGCCAACCTCTCCACCAACAACGAACCAAATGGCCTCCCTCTCTTCTCCTTTTTCTGGCAAAATCAGCCATAAAACCCCCCCTCCCCCCCAAAACTCCCTTCGTCGGGTCTCCGCCACACGACCCATTCACCCTCGCCTCTCCGGCAAAACCCCTAACCAATGATCCCTTTGCTCTGTCCAGCAAGTCAGCCTATCAGCTACCAAAATGAAATCAGCACCAGCAACACCCATTTCAACCACAAAATCCCCAAATCCCGCACTAAAAAAGCTCCAAAACAGCTCCCAAACAACCGAAAAGCAACTATGCAATCAACCCTTTTATCTCCGGTGAGACAGCCACCAAAACGACCCTGTACAGAAACCTTTCAACCTCAAAACGCCACCTGTACAACTCTAATTACATATTCTCTACAAGGTTCATAGAGAGTCAATTAGGATTGTGTTGTTTAAATGTGTTTGGATAAGAAAATATATTTACTTTCTTAATTATATTTCCTTGTGTTTAGTATTTAACCTTATCCCATTGTCTTCTTTGTGACGGTCAGCATTTCTTTAAGCTATGATAATCAATATTCTGTTGAGATATTCTTGCATAAGTGACTCTAGTATTTAAATTACATACTCTGATTATCATCTACTCATCTCAATAAAACCTCCCTTTTTACCTTTTGTAGGTTTTGACATGCTATTGCTTTAATGTGGCATTATTACTTCTTAAAGCGTGTTTTTCATTCTTTTACTCCAATATTTTTGTATAGTGACTCTATAAAGTCAAGCATACTGTAGTTCTAAAGGTAGTATTAGCGTATCTTTTTTGAAGAAAATCTTTATTTCCCAAATGTGTTTGTTAACACAGTAAGTGGTTTTGTAATAATGATCAGCTAAGAGCATGATACCTCTTAATATAGTAAGAGTGAATGATTTAAATTGATCCACAATGTTTCCTTTTCGTTAGACATATCCCAACATGTTTCAAAATAGCTATTCTATTCCAGAGTTTTAGTTTGAGAAGATTGAGTGCAACTGCATCTTTCGGCAAGCACATTCTACTCCATGAAATAAGAG
This sequence comes from Solanum clarkiae, assembly GCA_011800125.2. NCBI lineage: Eukaryota > Viridiplantae > Streptophyta > Magnoliopsida > Solanales > Solanaceae > Solanum > Solanum clarkiae. Next base: position 23,216 of record JAABOM020105313.1, read on the forward strand.
GTTCTTAGCTTTCACATTAGATCCTTAACATATGAAGGTCCTACAGTAAATCTCTATTCATTTCACCACCTAACATATTAAAATAGATGTCATTTTTACCTTTTTCTAACTATAAAGTTTTTGTGTTTGACATACTACTTACGGAACAACTTTTTTACAGACTGAATTTTCACATCAAAAAAATTCCAAAGAAAGTGTTTGTAATGGAGCAGCATGGTCGATGAATGGTATGGTAGCTCAATGACAATAATTTTTTTGGAAAGAGGTGATGAAACTAACAAGTTTAAACAAAAGCATGCCAATGAAGTCATGTCTCTTAAGGAAGAAAGACGTTAAATGAGAGAAGAAATGCAATTATATTTAGTCAATTGGTAGAAAATAACCTAGAAATCAATGTTAAACAGATATCAGGGTGTGTCGGAGATAAGCTTCATTCAGATGTTGATGCAAGAAATGTGCCGCAATTTGTAAGGGGCAATACTCTTCTAATTTCTTCTGGCTCAACTCACGTTTCAATACTTTAAAAGGTATTTATATTTCACATTCACATAAAACTTAAATCTTAAACTTTAAAATGTGAAAACAGGTACAAAAATTTTGTTGATCATTAATGATATTTATTTCAGATAACAGCAGTTCATTTTAGTTGAACACATGATAATTGGTACAGAGATTTTTCACATTTCTAACAATGTTAAAATTCATGTGTTGGAGTAGTGCTTTTCTTCATTTTTTTTTCATCTAATTAAAATTTTGTTGAGACTGAACCTGAGATTATAGCCTGATAATTATATTTCCTTGTGGATGTGATGATCAGTTGCAAATAGAACTGCAGCAAATCTAACATATTGTAATACCCCACACCTTACAATATAGGTACAATTCAAATGAAACATGACATGATTTGGACCAATTGACGCTAAATTTTAAAAATGCTTGAATCTCATGTTAATGGGTTGTATGTGCGTCTAACGCTTAAGGGGATCGAGGGTATACATATTTGGTGGTGAATTAAAGAAATTACAGCCTTAAATAAAGTAAAATAAATGAGGTGTTTGTAGGACTTAGAAGCTAGCAGGTGAGTCACCTACTTGCTTAGCTCAAAATCGCGAACTAAACGGAGACGCGGCTCGACGTCGAAATTGTCCATGTTCGATTATGAATAAAGTCCGTGTTAACGGTGTAACTTTGGCGTATGTTTTAGCATCATTAATGTACTATATGTTAAGCCCAATTGAGGTATTAAAAAGGGCCCAAAGACAATACAAAACACTTAGCAAATTGGGCACAAACCTAAGTGAAAGCTGAAAATTTGACAAACCAAGTCCATCAAGTTGGTGCTCCAAAAAGGCCTAACTTTGAGGGTCAAGCTGGTGGATAAGCTACTTGTTAATGGGTGGTATATGTTGGTCAAGAAGTCAAGAGAAAGTTGGCCAAAGACCTCTTTATAAAGGGCCCCTAAAGCTGCTCTCAATTCATTCTCAAACTTGCACACAAAAAAATCAGAATTGTCTCTAAAGTTCTCTCAACGTTTCTTCACTTTGCAAAGCAGCTAAACAACTGTCCTAGGGTTCTTATATAAGCCCTATAACTTTAAGATAATTGTAAGTAAGTTTGTACATGTGTTTATTATGGTTTTATCATGAAAAATAAGAGATAGAAGCTAGTTACACTTGCTGAAATTATTGGACAGATTCTGTGCAGAAAGTTACTGCATCTTTTCCTTTTGTTTTGGTAATTTCTCTATGGTTTGTGAGTTATATTATGAAGATAAAATGATTTTCTTAACATGGTTTGAGTTATAAACATCACCCTCAAGTTGTTTCCCTGATTTTTGGTTTCATTTAACTCGCACGTTTTATCGAGTTGTCTTAAGCGTCACATTAATTGGAATTTGCAGGTTGTTGTGTGTAAAGCTATTAACTCACAATACTTCATGACTTCTTAAGTGATTTTATAGTACTATTTGAGATCTGTTTATTTGTGTAAATGTTGCTGGAACAGTTTGGTTAAATTTTAAATAAGTTTGGAGTTGTCGACGTCAAAAGGTAGCGAAAGAAGGTAACATTATGCTGTCCATTTTTAGATTGCATGAAATTATGATGTGTTGTGCGTTGTGGGCTGTTCTAAGGCTGTTATGTACTTAAAATAGGCTGTACATGATGTGTACATGCTAATGTATATGAGAAAATACGATTAAGGAGCGAAAAGGTCGAAG
>JAABOM020105324.1:0-25433 GCA_011800125.2 Solanum clarkiae
CTTTATGTACCAAGGAGAGATCTATGTTTCATGCAAAGTGATACGAAATCAAGTAACCTTACATACCTCGTTGTATGACCTCATTACTATCTCGAGATAACCTTCCCTTCCTCCAAATACTTATCTACAATATAATGGGTGATAAAACTAGCATTAATAGTCAATAGACATATCTTGGCAGCCCAATTACATAACAAAATAACACACGGGCAGCAAGCAGGTGTTTATAAACCCAAGCGTATTCCTTTAACTTTTCCATCCCTAATCGTATTTTCTAATACACATTAGCATGCACACTTCAGGTGCAACCTATTTCAATGCCATAACAGTCTTACAACAGCCCAAAAAGCACAACACATCAAAATTCCACACAATCTAAAAATGGACAGCATAATGTTACCTTCCTTCGCTACCTTTCGATGTCGACAACTCCAAACCTATTCCAACTTTAACCAAACTGTTCTAGCAATATTTACACATATAAACAGACTAAAACAGTCTTATAACAGCACTTAAGCAGTCATGAAGGACATGAGTTAATAGCCTTATATACAACAACCCGCAAGTTCCAATCAACATGACGCTTAAGATAACACAATAAAATGCGCTTGTTAAATGAAATCAAAATCAGGGCAGCAACCTTAGGGTGATGTTTATAACTCAAACTATGTTAAGAAAACCAATTTCTCTTCGTAATACGACTCACAAGCCATAGATAAATCACCAAAACAAAAGGAAAAGGTGCAACAACTTTCAGCACAGAATCTGTCCAGATTTTTCAGCACCAACATACTAGCATATACTTCTTGTTTTTTATAAGAAAACCATAGTAAACACATGTATAAACTTACTTACCACTACCTTAAAGGTACAGGGCTTATATAAGAACCCTAGAAGTCCCTTTTAGCTGCTTCACAAAGTTAAGAAAAGTTGAGAGAACTTTATAGACAAATCTGATTTTTTTGTGAGTTCAAGTGAACAATGACTTGTGGAGCTGCTTTGGAGCCCTTTATAAAGAGCTATTATGCCGACCTTCTCTTGAAATTTTGACCATATTATACCACACATTATCAAGTTGATTATCCACCATCTTGGCCCTCAAACTTGGGACTAAATGGGTCTCCAATTTGTTGGGCTTGGCTGCCTATTTTCAGCTTTCACTTACTTAGTTTTGGGCTCAATTTGCTAAGTGCGTTGTGATATCTTTGGGCCCTTTTTATTATACTTCTTGGGCTGAAAACGTAGCCCATTTATGATGCTAAAACATGGGCCAAAGTTGCACCCTTAACACGGACTTTATTCATAATCAAACTTGGACAAATTCGACGTCGAGCCTCGTCTCTGCTTAGCTAGCAAATTTAAGCTAAGCAAGCAGGTGAGTCACCTGATAGCTTATTAAGTCCTACAAGCACCTCAATTCTTTCACTTCATTTAAGTTCGTACTCTCCTCAATTCGATACTAAACATGTATACACTCGACCCTCTTAAGCATTAAGACGCATATATAGCCCATTAACACAAGATTCAAGCACTTTTCAAAATTAGCGCTAATTTGACCAAACCATGTCATGTTTAATTTGAATTGTACTAGTATTGTAAGGTGTGGGGTGTTACATCAGCCCCCAACATGGATGCAACATTATATTTAAACATCACTTTAAAAATCTCAACATAGGTATAAAATTGTCATAATTGCCAACTTAATAATGAATGCACATGAAAGATACAGGAATGACATATAAGACTTGACATCATATAGGGGACTTAGAATTAGTACCTTAAAATTGAGTGGAGAGGAATAGATAAGGATACTGCTTTTTCATGTCCGCTTCGGCCTCCTAAGTTGCACTTTTGACTTGTTGGTTCCTCCAAAGGACCTTAACGGATGCCAACTCCTTGTTCCTCAATGTCCTTACTTTCCTATCAAAGATCTGAACTCAAACCTCCTCGTAAGTCAAGTTATCCTCAACAACACCCACCATATCAAAAAGCCCAATGGCATTAGGATCACCAACACATTTTCTCAACATAGAAATATGGAATATCATATGAACCAAATTCATTTCACTAGACAACTTTAACTCGTAAGATACTTTGACAACCCTCTTTATCACTTCACAAATACCAACATACCTTGGAATCAACTTCCCCTTTATACCAAAACGGAGCAGATCTTTCATTGGAGAAACTTTCAAATAGACCCAATCACCCACTTGAAATTCTAGGTCTCTTCTTCTTACATCGCCATAGGTTTTTTGTCGACTTTGGGATGTTCTTAATCTTTCCCTAATCATCTTAACCTTCTCAAGAGCATCCATAATCAGATTCGGTCCGAACAAGGCCACCTTTCCAACCTCAAACGAACAGATCCATGATCTACATCATCTCCCATAAAGAGTCTCAAATGGAGCCATATCGATGCTAGAGTAATAGCTATTGTTGTATACGAATTCAATCAAAAGATGATGATCATCCCAACTACCACTTAACTCCAAAACACAATCTCTAAGCATATCTTCAAGGGTTTGAATTGTCCTTTCGTCTTGGCCATCCGTTTGAGGGTGGAAGGCCGTACCAAGGTGAACTTTGGTACCAAGATCCCTTTGAAATGCCCTCCAAAAGTGTGAAGTGAATTGCACCTCCCGATCCGATATGATGGATAAAGGAACCCCATGTAATCCCACTAACTCATGGATATACAACCTTGCATACTCCCCAGCCCCATATGTAGTCTTAACAGTAGAAAGTGAGCTGATTTCGTCATCCTATCAACCACCACCCATATGGAATCAAAACCTTTTCCAGTCCTGGGAAACCCAACAACTGAATCCATGTTAATCACCTCCTACTTCCAAGTGGAAATCTCTATGTCTTGGGTAAGGCCACCCAGCTTTTATGTTCGGCTTTGACTTATTGACAACTATGGCAATAGGAAATCAATTTAGCAATGTACCTCTTCATGCGTCCCCACTAATACACATCCCTTAAGTCTCTATACATTTTGGTGGAACTAGGGTGGATAGAATAAGAGGAATTATGGGCCTCATCAAGTATTCTCTCCCTCAAACCATCAACATATGGCACACAGAACCTACTTTTGTATCTAAGGGCGCCATCTCCCCCTTGGGAGAAAACATCTATTTTGCCCTCTTTCACCAAGGCCTTCAATTCAAGCAAGGAGGAGTCTAGATCTTTTTTTACTATCACCTCATCAACCAAAGAAGATTTAGTACCATCTACAATAACCACACCATTATCTATATCGTCCAACCTCACCCCTAGTCTAGCCAATGTATGCACCTCCCTATCCATCTCCCTATCACCACTATCCACATGAGCTAGGCTACCCATACACACCTGACTCAAAGAATCCGCCACAACATTTGTCTTACCAGGATGGTAATGCACCCCCATGTCATACTTCTTAAGGAGTTCTAGCCACCTTCTTTGTCTCAAGTTAAGATCTTTTTGTTTGAAGACATATTGAAGGATCTTATGATCGGTGAAGACATCAATATGCACCCCATACAAATAATGATACTAAATCTTTAATGCAAACACTACGGCAGCCAATTCAAGATCATGGATAGGGTAGTTATTTTCATGCACTTTAAGTTGCCTAGATACATAGTCTATAACTCTTTCCATTTTGCATTAGAACATAACCTAAACAAACTCTAGATACATCACAATACAAACAAAACCCTCAAGCCCATCTGGTAGTAACAACATAAGAGTGGACACAAGTTTATCTTTCAATGTTTGGAAGCTTTTTTCACATTCATCAGTCCATAAAAACTTCATCCTCTTTTAAATCAATTTTTTCATAGGGGAAGTAATAGAGGAGAACCCATTCACAAACCTTCTATAGTAACCCATAAGGCTCAAAAAAATTCTATTATTCGATTGGGTCAATGGTCTAGGAAAATTTCTAATCATATCGGTCTTCTTAGGATCTACCTTAATACCATCCCATGACACCATATGACCCAAGAGTGCAACCTTCTTTAACCAAAACTCACACTTGTCATATTTAGCATACGATCTTTCCTCCCTCAATATTTGAAACATAATCCTCAAATGGCCCATATGCTCCTCCCTACTATGTGTATTGATCAAAATATCATCAATGAAGACCACAAAAAAGGAATCAAGGTAGGGTTTGAAGACCCTATTCATTAGGTCCACGAAGATGGATGGTGCATTAGTCAACTCAAAGGACATTACCACAAATTCATAGCGCCCATATCTTGTTCGAAAGGCCGTTTTGGGAATATCACACTCCCTCACCCTCACTTGATGGTACGCAGACCTAAGATCAATCTTAGGGAAAAGGCTAGCCCCTTGCAATTGCTCAAACAAGTTATCAATTCTCGGAGGAGGATACCTATTCTTTAAAGTGACCCTATTGAGTTTTCGATAATCAATGCACATTCTAAGTGACCCATCCTTCTTTTTCACAAACAACACTGGAGCACTCCAAGGTGATTGACTAGGTCTAATAAATCTCTTTTCCAACAAATCTTTTAATTGCTCTTCTAACTCCTTCAACTCCGCTGGGGGCCATATGGTAAAGGGCAGCAGAGATAGGTTGAGTGTCGGAAAGAAGGTCTATTCCAAATCTATCTCTCTTTCGGGAGGGACACCAGGAAGGTCATTTGGGAAGACATCAAAAAAATCATTTACAACCATAATCGGCTTAATGGAAGGGACCTTGGACTCCACATCTTTAACCCTCAGAAGATGATACGAACACTCTATAGAAATCAACTTATGGGCTTTAATGCATGAAATAAATCTATCCTTTACCACCACATCTTGACTTTCCCACTCAAGAATGGGTTCACTAGGAAATTGTAACTTAACCCTACAGGTTCTACAATCAATAGAAGCATAATATGCATGCAACTAATACATTCCAAGAATAACATCAAAACCGAACATATTTAATTCAACAAGATCACAAGTTAAGAGTTTATGCAAGATGCAAAGGGGAGAAATCCTATACAACTTCCTAAAAACAATAGATGCACCAATAGGAGTAGACACCTCATATGACTCATGCAAAAACTCTGACTCAACATGGAACTTTTTAGCAACAAAGGGGGTAATAAAGGAAAGGGTGGCACCCAGATCAATCAAAGTGTATATATTAAGATAAAAGATTTTCAACATACTGATAACAATATGGGGGAACTCACCAATCCCTTGTATTCCATGTAGGGAATAAAACCAGTTGTGTCATAGGGCACCACCTTGAGGACCACCTCTATCTAATAGAACGACATTTGCACCCTGAACCTTGCCACGGTTTCTTGGACAATCTAGCATCTTGTGACCAAGTTCCCCACAACAAAAGCATTCGTTAGAATCTTTCAAACATAGACCCCTATGATTCCTTCCACTACTAGGACACACATCGATAGAGACACACTACCAAAAAGTTGTCGCCAAGTGAAATCATTGGCAAACCTCTTATTAGTTGCATGAGGAGGTCTTTGGCCTTGACGAAATCTAGTACCCTTTTGAAACTTGTCCTCAAAACGGGCCCTCTTATCCTCATGGCCCCTCCTATTTCTTAACTTTTCTTCCTCCATTTGCTTGGCATAAGTCATTAATAGAGAATCTATATTACAGATAAGCATGGCGAACCAGCATTCTTCACACACCAAGTCGGAGATCTCCATAACAAGCTAATTCATCCTCGACCTAGGATCAACCACAAAGTAAGGAGCATACTTTGAAAGTTAATTAAATTTGAGGGCATACTCCCTCACACTAAAAGCAACTTGTTTTAAGTTTACAAACTCTACCAACTTTGCCTCTCTAAGTTCAAGAGGGAAAAACTGATTAAAGAAGGAAAATTTGAACTCCTCCCAAGACACCCCATTACCAACCCCCTTCTCACCCTTTCATTGCTCATACCAAATTTAGGGTATCCTTTTGAGTTGGTACATCGCCAATTTCGCCTTTTCATTTGGCCCAATACCAATGATATTCAAGATTTTGTAGACCTCATCAATGAACTCTTGTGGGTCTTCATCCACCTTTGACCCATGGAAAACCAGAGGATTCATTCTCATAAAGTCTTTTACCCTAGCTCCTGGGTTGTTAGCAGAAGGGGTTTCAGCCCCTTGTTGGACTTTGTTGGCCACCACTTGGGAAATCATATTAAGAGCGTCTCGGAGCTCACCATTGGTAGGTTGCTCCATGGGAGTTTGGGCATGTCATCCCTTAGTGTTCGATATGATCAATCATAACAAAGAACAATTGTTAGAGGAAAAGTCACTAATACTCTATAGTACGACATAGAACACAAGGAAGTGAAATATTTCCTAATACGCCTCATAGCCTCCTAGTTATAGTCATGGCGTGATTCATAACCATGCATAGGACTCTAATCGATGCATGTGTTGGACTCTGAGGATCTATCAACCTAGTGCCCTAATACCAAGTTTGTAACGGCCCAAGTCTAGGGCCTAGATGTGACATGGTGAATGCAGAAGTCAAAGGAACCCCAAACAACCCTCTCAACTTATCATTACATATCATTGGTCTCCGAAGTATATAAAATACATAAAATGACACTAAGGGGAAAGGGGCTAAGGGTAGCTTGCAAATCAACATCATCAAGAGACAAAGAGTGAAAGCTCATACCATAGATACATAACTTGTCCAATAAGAACCTCTAATTACACAAATAGAGGGAGGGCCAAGACAAAGTAATCGGTCTCACCCTCATAGTCAAAATAGAATATAAAAAAGTGTCCCAACACATAGATAATAGCAACATAGGCTAAAGTCCCCGAATTGGAGGACTTACCAAGTAGCTTTGAGTAGAACCAATCTAGTCACATGGAGGAGGAGTATGATCAACTTGAGCGCCAGTTACCACATGGTGATATCCTGTAGGCAAGTGTATGTGTTGGTACATTTGAATGTACTATGTATGTGGGATGCAATGCAACAACAAATAAACTTTATAGTCAACATGCATGACAATAGACAATAGGCATGATATAGTAATATGATGTGTATGATCAATGCATAAGTAAAACATGCTTATGTAACTCATGCTCATATAGGGTGTCATTAGTGAAGCATAGACCAACCAGATTTCCAAAGTATAAATCCCTTAGTTGATTGATGATGATATCACGTCATAATCTTGATGGTGTGGTACAAACCCCTCATGTGGTTGATGATAATCATACACTATCACACTGGTGGTAAAGTGCAAACACCTCACATGGTTTGATGAGTACAAATCCCCACCTTGGTTAATGAGAATCAACCCATACCTCGGTTGATGAGGATCTCACCCCATCACCCTGGTGGTGTGGTACAAACCCCTCACATTGTTGATGAGTACAAACCCCCACCTCGATTTTCTAGGATCTTAGTTTCCCGAATTGGGCATGGTCTAATGCAATACTTTATATAGACTATATCATGTCCATAAGCTTATTTCATCATTAAAACATCATATATATCTTATCTCACGCTTTAGACCTTTAACTCATCAAGAAAACACATCCAGACATTTTATTAAGCACCTTAGGGGTGTGTGATGGGGGTAAAAGATCATGCAATTTGGAGATGAAATTATGCAAGAAAATTTGTAGTAAAACCATCGGTTAACACCTTGCAATACCACCAAAAAATTCACATCAAAATCCCTCATCAAATCCAACAATAGATCCAAGATTTAGAGCTCAAAACATGTTAAAACAATCATACTTTCATGAACTAAAAATTACTGTGCAGTAAATTTCTCAATATACAAGACCCACATGTAAAATCAACTTTAAATCAAGAAATATTAGTAAAAACAGTGTTTAGGCACCATGGGTGGAAGGACCTAATAGTTCAGCACCATGTACCTTGACATGGGAGAACCCTTAAAGAGGAATAGTAATGGAGACTTGAAGTTGTAGTGAGATCCTTGATGAAATCCTTAATATTGGTCTTGAGCTTGGGACTTGAATTTAGGAGCAAATATTTTGCTAAGTATCTTGCTGAGTATTGGGAAATGTTTAGGGTGATATAAGCATGAAATAAGACTAATATAGGTAAAACAACATTTGGGAAGACATAGCCCAACACTTAGAAAAATTTGGACGGACTCGGAAAAACAGTGTAGGAAATATGCCTCTCTACGTCGTGGAGAGGTCGCGAACCCTCACTTGAAATTGCACCGAGTGAAATTTCATAATTTGATTCCTTTTCTTTAAATTTGAGGTAAGACCCTTGTTACCCTAATTTGGACCCCTTGAACAAGAATACAAATTCTAATTTTTGAAATAACAAATGGATAATTAGATATACAAAAAACAAGATTCCAGACACTTCCAAGGCACATTTTTAGGCACTTTTTGGGGTCGTTTCAATTTATTTCTTTATATAATTTATGTTGAGAAGGAAATAGCTCAGCAACCAAGAGGAGACGACATATAAACATGATAAAACAACTAATTCATTCTACTTTCATTCTTTTACGATGAAGAAAAATCAGTATGTGATGGTGAGTTTTTTTTAAAAATGATTTTGGGGTCATTGAACCATTTAATTGCAACTTCAAAAAAACAATTGGATGGGCTGAAGCTAATACATTTTGATCAGATCTGGTATAATTAAATTTTGGTTCTCACTACTTAAGAACCGACCAACTTCATTAAGTAAAAACCCCAAGTTTGCTAAAGAAGTTCCTTCCATTTCTCTCCTCTGTCTCCGTCATTTCCAATATGGGAGCCAACTCTTGGTTTCCTCATCCTCCACTTCTTGGTTTCCAATTACCTTCATCATGCTTATATAGATTCTTGTTGTATCAGTTGTCAAAGGTAAGTTCTTTCAAACTGATTTCCTGTTGTTTTGCAATTTGCCAAAATGTTGTAAATCCTCCATTGTTGTTGTGTTGTGTTTCTTTCCTTCAGGTATCATCTCCAGTAGAAACACCCTTTCGTGAGAAGTTAAGGTCATCATACCATCTCTGACCATGTGAGTATCAAACATTTTCCTTCTTGTCCCTTTTTGCTCTTTGCTGGCTCCTTCTCTATCTTCGGAAAGCCACCTGGAGAAGATAACATAGTCATTTGTCTTTTGACACGTGCTGGATGTGGATACTTGTTCCAATATTGAGTTCCTTTTTGGTGGCTGGTTAGCCTACGCATAACTAATTTTTGCACAACATTTGTTGTTGGCGCTATTTGTCATCCAATTTTCCCATTTTATTCGCTTGTTCTTTTGCATTTTGATCTAGCAAGTGTTACAGCTTTCCAATGATTATTGATTATTTTTACCAATGTGAATTTGAAATTATTTTTATTTATTTCTTTTATTTGTCATTTTGATATTAAAGAATAACATTTATTGATATATGTATATAACACACTCCTTGCCTCTGTAGTAAAGTTATTAATTTTTGTTATATGTATTCACTAAATTTTAAATTGTTGACCACACGTATCAATGTATAATGTATAATTGGATAGTTTCAAATTTGTATGATTCTAGTGCTCAATCTAAGGTTGACATTAGTAAAAGAACTCATGATTAGTAAAAAAAAATGTTCTTGCTCTATAATCCATACTAGAAAAATAAAATTGTTATTATATTGCAAGTATTTTTCAAAAGAAAGTTCATTTGTTATTTTTCCATGTTACTAGAATTGGTAAAAGATTTGATATGTGCATGATATGTTCTATATTTTACTTAGTATAAGGATAAAGTTTCATATAGTAGTTCCACTCCAAATAATTACACTCTTTGTTCTTATCTAATATTGTCACGGTTCGGTTTCGGTCATGATGGCACCGATTATATCCCACCTAGAGGCAAGCAAATAAACAGGTGACTTCTTCTACTTTCTAGTAAGTTGTTTACATGGTTATCATAAGAACTAATGAATTTCTGAGCCTCATTATTCAATGACTTTCCACCAGCCTTTTGACCGGTCGAAGCCAAGCCCCCTAAAAGAATATCTACATATGAGGGGTTACTACTAATAGTTCTATTTGAACATAGAGGAATTTGTTCCAAACCACAAGAGTATCCAAGTCTATTGTCTTCTTCAGGACAACCTCTTCCATGAGAAGTAGCACATGAGGTTTGGTATTGAGAAGAAATCTGCTCAACTGCTCCAATATCTCCCACAACTCCAGTGGAAACTTCAATGTTAGTCTGTATTCTCTCACTCTCACTGGTTCTTGCTCGTTCTACCGCTTCACCTCTTCATCATGCCTTCCTCGTGAGTAGGATTAAATTATAACTTCCGGGAATAGTTATTGGTGGGAGTGGTTTGAACTTTGATGTACGAGGCATAACAATAACATATATGAAGTACTAAGTCAGAAAACTTTTACTTTATTACAACTTAAGGAAGCTTATCCAAACTTCCTTAAATTATGTGTAATTACAACTTAAGGAAGTTTATCCAGCTTTATTACAACTTTACTACATACTAAATATGTATAATAAAGAATACTAAGTTGTGTAATTACAACTTAGTATGTAATTAGAAAAAAATGTTTTTTGACTTAATACTTAGTATGTATTATTTTTATGCCTCGTAAATCAAATTCAAAACCACTCGCAACAATAACCACTCACAGAAGCTATAATTCAATCTTGCTCATGGGGAAGCCATGATCGAAGTCGTGAAGTGGTAGCAAGAGTAAGAACAAGTGAGAGTGAGAGAGAAGAGACTGACATTGAAGTTTCCACTAGAGTTGTGAGAGATGTTGGAGCAGTTGAGCAGATTTCTTCTCAGCACCATACCTCTTGTGCTGCTTCTCATGTAAGAGGTTGTCCGGAAGAAGCCAATAGACTTGTATATTCTTGTCTTTTGGAACAACGTCTTCTGTGTTCAAACAGAACTGGAAGTAGTAATCCTACATATGGAGAAATTCCTTTAGGGGGCTTGGCTTCGACTGGTCAAAAGGCTTGTGGAAAGTCATTGCATAATGAGGCTCGAAAATTCGTTGGTTCTTATGATAACCATGTAGACAATTATCTAGGAAGTAAAAAAATAAGTCACTTATTTATTGGCGTTTAAGCAGGTGGGATCTAACAGGCATCATCTTGATCAGGATCAGGTCATGACAAATATTTTTTTCAACTCTGGACCCATCAATACTATTTTTCTATCAATATGAATTATTAAATTTTGATGCATGATTTGGTTAACTTATTTTTGTGTGTATTTTGACAATATCTTTGGCAAGAAACAAAAATGAGAAGGAAATAAAAAGTGAAACGTAAGAATATGATGCAGAATCTAAAACCAAATCAGGAGAATGACAAGATAAAGGAAAAGAATCAGCATGACTCTATTAAAAAGAGGATACTTGACAAAGAAAAGAAAAATATCATTAAAGGTAATTAATTAGAAGCTTTACATCTTAACATAAATATATTACTCAATTTATTCCTTAACACCTACTTAACATAATTATATCATGTTATTTTATAATATTTACTAAACTTTATGTAGAGCTAGAAGTTGCTAAGCCTGGAGCAACTATATATGACTTTCTTATCAATACTAAGCTTGGTGTATCTTCTGGACTTAATAGTGTTTAAGCATCACTTGATGAAGTAAGTGTGTTTTTCTCCATTGCATACACTTTGCATTCCATGTCAACTTAATCTTCTATCCTGAGAATCAACATGTGTATATCCTGCAAAAGAAGATGCCGGGACTTCTCCTCAATAGAATGATGTTGTGCAAAGCCAATCACAAGCAAAACAACAGAAGGTATAAAAATAAAACATAAATTTTACCTATCCCATATTGTGCTTGTAGTGAGTTCTTAGCATATTTTTTTTGTAGATTGCCGAAGAAGTTGTTGGGACTTATGATCAGTAATATGATATTCCATAAGTAAAATGACAAAAGGTACATTACTTATCCTTGTCACTTGAACTTCCCCCCAATAGCTTAGCTCTCTTGACTTAAGGGGAATGATTTCCTGATAGAACTGAATAATTAAATAGTTGCTAGTGCATATACACGTTGACATGGCCAAAGAAAATATAATACAATAGATAGGAACCTAGGTAATAACAAAGTATAATACATAAATATGTCCTTCAACTTTGCCTCGGCTACTATTTATACCCTCTAACTTTGGTGTAGAAACTTAAATTTATATAAAGTTTAAAATAAATACATGCATCCTACATGGAGTACCACGCGTAGGACACCATATATAGGACAAACACATAGGATGCCATGTACGTAGGATGTGAATTGTCATGTAAGATTCCATATAGGATGCATGTGCCTACCTTTTCAACTCTATAAAAGTTTAAGTATCTACTTATGCACACCATAAATTGGTGGTATCTCTTTTAATTATCTTTTATTTTTTATGTAGATGGAGTGATTTTGTTTTGTTGTAGGAGGGGCTTATTCTATTTTCATACATGCATTTAAGTATCAGCTGGTCTGATGATATGTTACCAAATACAGTTCATTAGACTGCTTCATTTATGTTTCATCAACTTTAAGAACTTTATTGTCATTTGTTTGTTTTGTGACAATCTTGTACTAGATCTTATGCTGATTATTTGTTATCTCTTCTTAGTTGCGTGTTACATATATTGCTCCCCTTTGTGATTATAAATATTCCATAAGCAATTCTTTGCTGTGAAATTGTTTTTTACAAATTTATGCTTCTTTGAAGATACAAAAGCAGATAATTAACTTTTTCTAGACAATATCCTTACAAAAATATTATGTTTACCAAACTGTTCCTCGCAAATATTTACCATCTTCTCCTTTTCAAATTTTGTTTCTACTGTGTGTTCTTCCTCTCATTGAAAAGTTTCTCAGTTTTAAGGTTAGTCAAATGAAATTTCTTTATCGAACATTTTATGTAATTTTTGAGAAGTTATTACAAAAGATTTTATTGAGAGGACCTTGACTCCTCCACACGTTTAATAAATTCTCCTATACTAGAAGCCCTCCCAAAATGCTGAAGTTTTACACAATCTTCATTTTCAGTAAAAGTTCACTCTTGATATTCTTGTTGGAAAAATAATTTAGTATCTCAAAAGGAAATATTTATTCAAGTGTCTAAATTATGCATATGATTGCTCAAGTTCCCTTTATTATAATATTTAATATGTTAATTATTCTAATATATTTTTAAGGACTATTAAATGTCCTTAATAGTCTTATTTGACTTTTTCCCTATAACAATGTATATAACAGTAATTTTTCTAATTATAACAGATTTGTTACTTGGACTTTATTTCTCTTAATTAGTCACTAATCATTAACCTTTTATTATATTCTAAAACATGTGGAGACTTAATCCTATATTATTGTGATATATTCTACTTTAGAAAATGAATGAAAACATATAAAGTATTTTGCTTTTTCTTATCTTTGGTTGGGTTTATACTTTGACATCTTTGTTAGATCCTAGCTCCTAGTTTTATACTAAAAGAACTTGTTGAATCCTCGGGATGCACCTATACCAGGTGAAATATCCTTAAGGATAATATTTTTTGACATACCTTGCTACGTCAATGTCTTACAATCGTTCATGATGAAGTGTCTATGCTCATGATGAAGTATTGGTGTTCGTGATGAAGTGTTCCTGTTCGTGATGATGAAATATTTTCCATAAGAATTTCCAACAAAATTCACATATAGTAATTTTTTAATTCATTTATGGCTCCTCAATTGTATCATCACTTGTCAAGTAGACACCGCCATAAGACAAATTAATGGTCCATAACACAAGAAATGTAACAGAATATTCGAAACATAAATTCTAATTACTATGATCAACATATGGTAACAGAAAGAATAGAGATATATTACTAGAAGAACATACTCTTTTTTCGATTCATTCTCTTCAACTTATCAAAACAATTTAACCGAAGATGTGGTTTTATTAAAGATGTGTGAAGATCCAAGAGGATTGTAAGCAAAATTCAAGGTCTGTGCATGTTTTTGGACAATCGCATTTCATATTCTAGTAGAAATAGAGATGATTAACTTACGTCGATAGACGATTCATGAGAAATTCTATATTCTACAGTCGAAGGTCTAGAAGAAACACCTCCTCCCTGTTCTCGATCTCATTCTCTGTAGTTGCTCAAGGAGTAGTTGTTTCTTCGAGGGGGATATCATCATTGAGAATAAAGTCATCTCGACTAGTACTCAAATAACTTATGCTGTTTTCATCTCCTTTACAACAATAAATTAAAGTTATAGCATATCAGGAAAAGATTTTGATTATTATTTTAACAAAAAATAATGTTTTCTATTATGGATTTTAAAATTTCACTTGTGGTTACTAAATTGAACTTAATTGTCCTATTTGCATCAACTGAACATTCTTTGCCATAGAACACTCAACATTCATATTGCAGATTTTTTCATATTAGAAATTTTATGCCTTTATGGTTTCTTTTATATTAGGAATTCTCTATATATCGCATTATCCTTATACTGACTTGAAAAGAAAGATACTTTCTTGTGCCCGTTAAAATTTCACATTAGTATTTTTGGATAATATTACTATAAGAATACAAAATTTAAGAGCTAGTAAGATTATTATTTCAGTATGAAGCAAGTTGATAGTGGAACTAAAATATCAACAGGAATATGTTATTTGAATTCACTTTGCACGTTAGTATGTTTAGTGTTGTTTGGTTGTCCAATATTTGCAAAAGCTTGCTCATGTTGATATTGAGAAGAGATATTTTGGTAGCTCTCAGTTAGGTCTTCGATAGAAAAAGAACTTTTCCTTTGAATTATCTTGAAGTTCAAGAAAATAAATGCCAATATAATTGAACATTACTTGGATTGCCAACATTGTGTTGTGATGCACCCTTAGATCATCCACATTCAGATTCTGACGCAAATTATCTCCAAAGTCTACAGAATCACTTAACACTTCAATATTTAGAAGAACTGGAAAGTATTTAATCAAACAGATATCTGGGGATAGGTATCACTTACAAGAAAGAATTGTGTAATTCTGTCTATAAACATATTTATGGATCACAACAGTCTTGATAATTGTTCAACTTCTAAAAGAATTCCTTGTGATGGAACTGATGGATTAAATACATTTTTGAATACCTCATTAGTGTTGGTTTCTATTGCTGGATGTAGAAAATGAAGAACAAATATGATCCATATACCTCTAAAATGAGAGGAGTAGATAAAGAGGAGGAACAAATATGACCCAGATCCATATGCTAGGCCTCTATTTTCTTGTCTCGTCCTATTGACATATCAGACAAAGGTTCCATAGCATTAGTAATTCCCTGCAAGAGCAAGATAATTATGCAGTACTTCTGTACAATGTAATTTACAAATTTCATGAAAATACTATTTCCTCCATTCTAACTTATGTGGCACTTTTTGTTTATCGAGAGTCAGTTTAACTAATCTTAGAAGCTAAATTGGATGAGAATAAATCCATATTTTATAATTTTATGTAAATTATTATACTTGCAATTATTCTCATGCCAATATGATGTAATAGAGTAGGTTAAATATTGAAAAGAAAAATGTAAGGAATTGACACTGATATTCAGCAAAGTTGGGAAATTACAATGCAATATCTCTCATGCTTTTAAGGAAAATAATAAACTACAAAGTAAAACAAAAGAAAAAGTAGGAAAGGGAAGTTCCAGATAAAAACGAAACGACTAAGGAAAATAAACAGAATGTTCCTCCTAGTCTAGACTAGTTGGTTATTGGTTTATTTATGTCTTCTGGTGGAAGGGTGCTTTTTATCCTTTCTTCTGATAGCTTAGCATTGGAATTTGGGACCACACATTGGTCCAGGTGCTTAGGCCATCTCTTATCCCTGGTAATGCGCCTAGTCAACTCTGACTTGTGTTCTAGGCTAGTTACAGTGCCACCTCCCATAGAGATGAAACTTATCCCCTAGTTTTTTATATAGAAATCATAGCATCAATGCACGAGAATCCTCCTAAGAAGCATCTGTTGATGGAAGAACTGTCGACTTGATAAGGCACTGATGAACTTAGTAACCACCCCTCAAAATAGTCCTGGTCTGGACGACATCTTTAGGGAGAAGACCCAAAGAAGATGACTGATCCAAAAGCTCCATTGGAGTAATCTGATGAGAAGGAGAGATGAAACATTTACGAAGAATGGAGATTTGAAATACAAGATGAATTTTGGCCAATGAACCTAATGACCATTAATGAAGCTTATAGATTCAAAAGAAAAAGAGTATAACTAGGAAGAAGAGGAAAAACGCATTAGAGCTAAGAGGAACTGTTTCATTGAGTTGATCAAAATGATCACTTATTGTATATTATCTATTTATAGATTTTATTTAGCAGAATTCTCAATGTGTAACTAACTGATAAATAACTCCTCTAACTACCTATAACAAACTCTAACTATGGTAGCTTGTTAACTCTGTCATATAGTTAACACACCCTTTTAAGCTCATGGTTTGAACAGGTTCAGGACTCGAATTTTGCTCAGTAGCTAATGATGTTGTGCTCGACCCAGTGCCTTATTTAGTATATCAGCTAATTGGTCTTTTGAGTGAGTGAACTCAGTCTTGGTCATCCCTTGAGAGATTCTTTCTCTTATAAAATGACAATCTATGTCAATATGTTTAGTTCTCTCATGGGATATGGGATTTGCAGCAATCTAAATCGCTGTTTTGTTGTCACAATGCATCTTAATTGGTAAGTCAATTTGAACACCTAGTTGTTTGAACAGACCTGCTATCCAAGTGACTTCAGCAACATAGTTTTCCATGCTTCTAAATTCAGCTTCAGCTGAATTTCTAGACACTGTTCCTTTCTTCTTTTACTTTCAAAAGATTAGTAATCCACAAACGTAACTATGTACCCAGTTACGGACTAGCTTGTTTTAAGACTAACTCCCCAATCTGAATCACAGTAGGTAGTTAGATGACTAGTCTCTTCAACTGTCATTAGTAGACCAAGTCCTAGGGATTCTTTTATGTATCTTACCACTCTGAGTGCAGCTTCTGTGTTAGATTCCTTAGGACAATGCATGTATTGGCTCTACACTTGAACAACAAAGGCTAGATCAGGTCTAGTCATTGTGACATATAATAGTCTTCCTACTAGTGTTTGATACCTTTCAGGATCCTATAGTATTTGATCTTTAGGTTCCTTTTCCTGAGATACTGCTTTATCATACTTCACAGATGTTAGCTTTTGATTTTTTTCTAGTGGAATACTAGTAGCTTTATCTCCCCCTAGACCACATTTGGCTATCAACTCTAGCTCATATTTCCTCTGAGACATTTGTATGCCTTTACTTGATTTAGCAACCTCTATTCCCAAGAAAAACCTGTGTTCCCCTAGATATTTCAATAATAATCTGGATATATCCCACCCTCCCCTGACCCCCTTATGGGACTATATGGGTAAGTTATTATATTTTGATTATATGGTGTTATCTTGTCTTGTCTTTTGAATTCTCTTATGAAGTAAACTTTGTGATCGAGGAGTAGATGAATCTAATCTGTAACTTAATTTGTTAGCTCAATACAATTTGCTTCAGAGATGATTGATACTTTACGTTTCCTAGTTTTCTTTCATTGATTTTCTGAATATTGGCTTGATCAAACATCCTCATTATTATTTAGCAAGAAATATTAGTTTTTTTGAGAGAAACAAAATTAGCACCGGATAAGGATATGCATGGGGTAGCTTAATGAGATTGCTGACTAAAGCTACATAGTAACATAAAGTCAGAGCCTGACAAAAAAAATCTATATTTAACTGTTTGAATGCAATATCTGATTGAAGTTGAAATTGAGAAAAAGTATTTGGAAGTTGTAGTTATGTCTGGAGATGAACTTCAAAATGAATATAAAGGTCAAATTAGCAAGGGAGAGAGAAGTAATACAAAAATAAAGAATTTGAGTTATAAAAAGAATATTTTAAGTGGTAACTTTGGGGCTTCAAGCAACTGTATTATGACCTTTTTCACTTCATGAATTTACCTTCATCAATTCTCCTCTTGTTTCAGGACAAATGGCATTATATTGACACTAAGGGCTTGTTCATCAAAATTTACTGTGTGTGCAATATGAAATATGTAGGTAGCTGACTAGCTGTTTTTCTTGTGTGTGCAATATGTAGTTAGCTGTTCCAATTAAAATTTTGACCTGTTAAATTTGAGAAAATTGCTCAACATATAATGTAAGGACTTCTTTCTCAACTCATGCTCAAATTCTTGTTCAAGTTATTGCTAAAATAATCATCTTCTAACTCAAGGCAATGCATGAAAAAAAAATACTAAATACTTTAATTAATTGAATATCTCTTCAAAAATTTGGGGTCTTGGGCCTAAGGCTTTGGTGTCTTTGGCCTAATCCATCTTATGCGTAAAAACATCTATACTTAGTAATTTTTCAATCCCATATCATACAAGACATCCCCAAAACCCTCTCTAATACTTAAACAAATATTTCACCCAAACTTCAAGTGTCCCTATCTCATTCCGGATATAAGGATTTCATTCAAGTTTCAAGTTTTCATTCTAATCTTTATCAAGGAAATCTCCAAAGTTGAGGTATGTGGGTTTCAACCATTGGTTCCTTTCACTCATGGTGCCCAACCTACTTTTTATACATAAATTGTATATTTCTAAGTTGATTTATTTTTGAGTCTTACTTATTTTGAATCTGACTATGAACTATGTTGGAGTTTTATAAAGAGTGATTGTTTAAGTATGTTTTGTATGAATCTATGATCTATTTTGAGATTTTATGAAGGGTTTCTATTTATATTGCATGAGGGAATTACCAAGTGTTGGTGGGATTATTTAATTCAAGTTTTCTTGCATGATTTCACTCTTGAATTGCGTGGTTTTTAACTAGCATTACACATCTGCCAAGTTTTTGATAAAATATATGGTTAAGGTATCTTGAGCTGTTGAAAGCCTAATGCATGGTATATCAGTAAAGTTACTTTATGATAATGAAAGGAATGTATATATGAGTTGTTATCATGGAAAGTATCTATAGTGTTGCAAGTTGATCACACCAAAGATGAGGGATATGTATCTTATCCACCTTGTCGGGTGGTGGTAATCTCGTACTATCATAGATGAGGGGTATGTATCTCATCCACCTTGTCGGGTGGTGGAAATCCCGTACTACCATAGATAAGGGGTATGTACCTCATCCACCTTATCGGGTGGTGGAATTTCTGTACTACCATTGATGAGGGGTATGTACCTCATCTATCTTGTCAGGTGGTGGTAATCCTGTATTACCAAAGATGAGGGGTATGTACCTCATCCACCTTTCGAGCGAGCGGCATGTCTTGGATTACAAGTATTAAATTGCTTGGTCTATGATGATGGTCTCTTCCTACACATGTATAATGTTTTATATACGCATGTTTTACTTCAAGCATTTATCATGCATGCATGTTACTAGTATACTATCTCTTGCTTATGTTTATGCATTTTGACTATGTTACCTATCTTTTGTTCCTTTGCATCCTACGTACTTAGTACATTCAAATGTACTAACGCTTACTCAATGCCTACATGATATTGCCATGTAGGAACAGAATGTCACATGATCATCTTCCCCCACCACATGGCTAGTACTATCTTTGAAGCAACTTTGGTGAGTCCTCAACTCTGAGGATGATATCCTTTAATATTATGTTATGTAAAGACTCTCTTTCTTTTATTTTATGCTTTTGACTATGAGGGTAAGCCCAGAAAGTTGTCTTGGCCCCCACTCAATTCTATGTTTAGAGGTGCCATTGGACAAGTGATGTAATAATGCTTTGAGCTTGATTCTCTTGACTATTGTATGTTTTTAAGAAATGAAAGACTCTCTTATCCCCTTTACCCTCATTTTACGTACTCTTATTTTTGTTTAATTGCTTCCTTCGACAAACGATGTGTAACGATATGCTAAGAGGCTTTTTTGGGGTCCCTCTAGGGTCCCCATTCGCCGTGCCAAGTCTAAGCCCTAGGTTCGGATCGTGACAGATGGTATCAGATTACTAGGTTGTTAATGGTCCTTAATATCTAACACACTACATTGATTAGAGTCTTATTCATGGTTGTGAAGTGCGCCACGACTATGAGTAAGAGGCTACGAGGCATTTTAGGAAATGTTTCACTTTTTCATGATCTGTGTTGTCTGGTAGAGCTAGGTGCTCTAGGGATTATTACTAATTCCTAACTATTACATTTCAAAATATTTTTTAGGCTACTCAGGATGGTGACATATAGAATGCGAAGGTTCGCAAAGCTCTATGGGTGTTGTCCAAGGTCGTGACCGCCCAACTCAACCGATCAGGGGGCACACTTGAGACTTCTAATGGTAATAGTGGAGAGGGAAAGGCCAAGAGAGCCCAAATTGTAGGTAGGCATCCATATGCCAAGTCCGAGGGCAATAGTGGAGTGTCTCATCCTAGATGCCCAATGTGTAGGAAAGGCCACAATGGCCCATGTTTGAGGAAATCTAATTCATGCTTTGGTTGTAGTGGATTTGGGCACACATTTATGGGTTGTCCTCTTGCTCAACCCAAAGGTAGGGGTTATGGTCTTCAAGGTCAAGGTACTAATACAGGCCAAAGAGGAAGGGAAGGTCATCAAGGTGGTACCCCATGGCACAATGAATTTTATGCTCTTCTAGGGAGGCAAGGAGGGGATCAAACGCTCGATGTTGCTACCAGTATGTTGAAATTTCTTTTAACTTTGATGTGTATATAGTTATGGGTCTGGGTGCCGCTATTTCTTTCATTATTCCTATTTATTGCTAGCGGGCGTCATGTGTACCTCAAGTTATTGTCTGAAGGTTTGGTGTCTACCCTATTGGTGAGTCTATTGATGCTAGAAAGGTCCATAGGAATTGTTCTGTGGTAACATTGCATTGATCTTGTCTTGTGACTGTGTTGAATTAGATATGGTGGATTTTGCTGTCATACTTGAGATGGATTAGTTGCATGCATTTTTTTCTACTTTATTTGTAAGACCTGTAGAGTTAGATTCCAATTCCCTAACGAGCCTATTCGTAAGTGGGAGAGTTATAATGTTGAGGTCTAGGGTAGATTTATTTCTTGAATTCAATCCCATAAGTTGATTTATAAGTAGAGTCTCTATCATCTCATGAGGGTTAGGGATGTGGAGTCTAAAGTCTTTCCTACAAAGTCGGTTATGGTGGTTAATAAGTTCCTTGATGTCTTTCCTAGTGATCTTCTTGGTGTCGTTACATAGAAGGAGGATGGTTCCCTTCGAATGTGTATTGATTTCTAGTAACTTATTAGGGTCACCATAAATAGTAAGTATCCTCTACCAACGATTGATGATCTAGTTGACCAACATCAAGAGGCTAGCAACTTCTCTAAGATTGGTCATTGATGGGGGTATCATCAAGTAAAAGTGAATGGAGTGTAACATTCCTAAGATGGCCTTCTGGACTAGGTATGGGCACTATGAGTTTGTGGTTATATCCTTCAGTTTGACTAATGCACCAACTACCTTCATGGATCTTATGAATAAGGTCTTTAAACTCTACTTTGATTTTTTTGTGGTGATTTTCATTGAAGAAATTTCGATCTATTCCCATAGTGAGGAGGAGCATGTAGTCATTTGAGGGTGGTACTATAAAAACCATCAGATATTAGGAGCTTCTGGGCTTAGCGGGTTATTACTGGAGGTTTGTGAAATGGTTCTCTTCTATTGCTTCTCCTATGACTAAGTTCACTCAAAGGAAGGCTAAACTTATGTCGATCGATGGGTGTGAAAGGTGTTTCCAACCTTTGAAGGATAAGCTTGTCTCCGCTCCTATCTTGTCTCTACGGGAAGGGTTAGAAGGGTTCGTGGTATATTGTGATGCCTCAAGAATTGGTTTGGGCTGTGAATTGATGCAAAATGGTAAGGTGATAGCTTATGCTTTGAGACAACGTAGGGTGCTTGAAATGAATTATTCTACCCATGATCTTGAATTGGCTTCCGTGGTATTTGCCTTGCAAATTTGGCGTCATTATTTGTATGGGGTGCATGTTGATGTGTTTACCGATCATAAAGAGTCTCCAATATGTGTTCACTCAAAAAGATCTCAACTTGAGTCCAAGAAGATGGTTACAACTACTTAAGGATCATGATATAGGTCTGCATTATTATCCTCGTAAGGCTAATATCATGGCCAATGCTTTGAGTAGGGAGTCTGTGGGTGTCCTAGTTTATGTTGATGATGGTGGCAAAGATGTGGCTAAAGAGGTCCATCGGTTGGTTAGATTGGGGGTTAGGTTAGGAGAGGTTGACAATGGTGGTGTTGTGGTGGTTGATGGTTGTAAATCTTCATTGATTGATTAGGTAAAGGTAAAACATGATCTTGAACCCTCTTTGTTAGTGTTGAAGGCCTTGGTGAGTGATGGTAAGGTGGAGGTTTTCTCCCAAGGGGGAGATGGTGCCCTTAGGTGCCAAGGTAGATTGTGTGTGTCTAATGTCAATGATATGAGGAGGTTGATTTTAGATGGGCCCCTTTATGGTGGATGTTGTAGATAACCGTTTAGGTGGTTTGAAGTGGCAGAGATAGCCTTATTGGGTCTGGATTTGGTGATGGAGGCCTTAGAGAAAGTGAGGAGAAAGGATCTCACATTTAAGTTTTGTGATTGGGTTTATGTGAAGGTTTCACCCTTGAAGGTGTGGTTTACTTTGGTAAAAAGGATAAATTGAGTTCAAGATTCATAGGTCTTTATAGGGTGTTGAGGAAGATTTTCAAGGTGGTCTATGAGGTGGAGTTTCCTAGTTAAATAGACTAGGCTCATCTGGTCTTCCTTATGTCTATGTTGAGGAAGTGTGGGGCTGAACCAAATGCTATTGTGCCATTGGATGTTGTGGGTGTTGTTGAAGATGACTTGACTTACAAAGAGGTTCCGGTGGAAATTTTGGATAGACTAGTGAAGAGGTTAAGGAACAAGGATGTAGCTTCCATTAAGGTCCTTTGGAGGAATTAACAAGTTGAAAGTAACACCTAGGAAGCCGAAGCGGACATGCAAATGCGATGTCCCTACCTCTTCCATTCTACTCAAGCCTCAAGTACTAAACTAAGTCCACTATGTGATTTCAAGTCCTAAATTTCATCCTTCATGTCATTTGCATATATTCATGTTTAAATTGATAAGTTCATGGTGATTTTGACACTTATGTTGAGATTTTTAAAATGATGTTTAAGTGCATTGGTGTATTCTTGTGTGGGATAAAATTATCTTATTTACTTCTCTTATATACATTTCTTTGACATTCGAGAATGAATGTTCCCAACGGGCAGATATTGAAATGACCTCCAAAATGCCCAAAAATGTGCCTCAGAAATGTCCATAATCATAATCCATATATCTCAAAATCCGTGCAGATATCGAAAATTCGACTTCATATTCTTGTTCAAGGGAAAAAATTGAGAGGGAATGGGTCTAACCCCGATTTTAGGGCAACCATAGAAAAATTTTCTTTTGCAAAAATTTCACTTCTAGAGGTTGCTCGAGTTGCCTCCGCCACATGGACTCGTCGCGGAGCAGTGTATTTTGTTGCCAGTTTTTCAGTTTCAGCCTAAGGCTTTGGGATCTTGGGCCTAAGCCATCCTATGCGTAAAACTACCTACACTTAGTCATTTTTCAATCTCATATCATACAAGACATTCTCCAAAACCCTCTATAACACTTAGACAAATATTTCACCCAAAATTGCCACAATATCACTCCTGATCTAAGAATTTCATTTAAGCTTCAATTTCTCATTAAAATTTTCATCAAGGAAATCTCCAAAGTTGAGGTATGAGTGTTTCTACCATTAAATCCTTTCACCCATGGTGTCCAACCATTCTTTCTACATAAATTGTGAAACAACCCCAAAAAGTGCTTGAAAATGTGCCTCGGAAGTGCCCGCAATTGTAATTTCCATATGTCTCAAAATCCATGTGTGATATCAAAAATCAGAATTCATATTCTTCTTCAGGGGTCAAATTGAGTGGAAAATGGGTTTAACCCCGATGTAAGAGTAACTGTAGCAAAATTTGAAAATCGCACAAATGCAATTTCCAGAGATGATTTGAGCCCCTGGAGTGATGCGCCGAGGGAGCTACAATGTATTTTGTGAACTTTTTAAGTTTTCTGATGAAAGGCCTTTGGATCTTGGGCCTAAGTGTTCCCAAACGTGAAAATACCTATACTTAGCCATATTTCACCCTCATATCATTTAAAACATTCCCCAATACTCACTCAAACACTTAGTAAAAATATTTCACTCCTAAGTTCAAGTCCCAAAACTCATTCGGATCTTAAGGTTCTCATTCAAGCTTCAAGTCTCCATCTCTAATCTTCATAAAGTTATTTTCCAAAACTAAGGTATGTGGGTTTTTTTCATGGGTTCCTTTCACCCATGATACCTAAGCTCTCTTTTGCCTAACATTGCATGATTTAAAGTTTATATACTCATGGGTCTTATCTATTATGAATTTCACTATGCACTATGTTGGGGTTTCATGAAATTATGGTTGTTTTGACATATTTTGAGCTATGAATCTAAGATCTATTGTTAGATTTGATGAAGGTCTTTGATGTATATGTCTTTGGAGTGTTACCAAGTATCTATTGATGGTTTTACATTGTATTTTCTAGTATGATTTCACTCTTGAATTGCATGATTTTACACTAGCACTATATACCCTCCAAGTATTTGATAAAATGTCTGGATTATGATTTCTTGAGGAGTTGAAGGTCCAATGCATGTTTTATGAGTTGAATGACTATATGATGATGAAACAAATGTAAGTATATGATATTATCTCTACAGTGTTGGGATTGACCAAACCTCACTCGAGGGGTTGTAGGCCCGGGTAACCTTGTTGAGGGGTTTGTACCTTGATCGCCTTGCTCGAAAGGTGGTAGGACCGTGTAACTATGTCAAGGGGTTTGTACCTTGATAACCATGTTGGGGGGTTTGTACTTCATCAACCATGTTGGGGGGTTTGTACCTCATCAACCATATTGGGGGATTTGTACCTCATCAACCTATTAAGGGGTTCGCACCTCATTCCGCTCTCCAAAGGGGTGGTATGCCTTAGATATTCATATGTATTATATTCTATCTAAACATGATTTTACTTCAAGCACCATTCACACATGTCATACTTCTATATGCTTACCCATTGCTTATGTTATGCATTTTGCTTATGGTGCTTATCGCATTGCATTCTACATACTTAGTACAGTCAAACATATTAATGCATACTCTATGCCTAGGTGATGTCACCATGTAGAAACTGGAGGCCCATTCGATTATCTTCCTCTACGTGGCTAGTACGACTTCTCTCAAACTCTTTGATGAGACTATAGGAATGGTCTTTATGTGCCACCCCACCCCATGATATCGTGCCAAGCATTTCAAGGCTTGAAAAGATGTTTGA
>JAABOM020105335.1:0-25433 GCA_011800125.2 Solanum clarkiae
TTTAACGTTTTATTACTTATTTATTTGGGTTTGGCGTACAAAAAAACTTTTTGAATTCCCGGTAGAAAGAGATTTCGAAATAACTCCGATGAGAAGAAAAAAGAAGGCGTTAAGAGACCTTTAATTTTTCATATATAAATGTAACTAATGTATCTCCTTCGTAAAGGGCGTTCTATCGGAACAATTATTTGTGTCTCTAGTGGAAAATGGAAAATTGAAGGCTTTTTGGAAGTGGATTTATGAGTTAGCTGGATGGACCATATAAGAAATCATAACCCATCAATGGTTTCATAAAGAGAGGCTCTAAAGGACCCAAAATTTTCCAAGTCTGGGACACTTCTACAAAGAGGACTTACGGCTGCTTGATGGTTTGATGGATCATCCTGCGTTTTCATAGGTTGGAAGTTGCAAATTCCAGAAACTTGACATGTCACACGAGGTTCTACGAACATAGGTGTGGTCTATAAGTTGAGCCACGACACATAGATGGGGTCTTATGGACGGCTCAGTAGTTTTTAATGAAGGGTGTTTTTAACATTGTTAATTCGTTTAAGCCCTAAATGACGTTGATTTGGACCTCTTAACAACCCTAACCCGACCTGGTGTTTATAAGTCCTATTCCTAACTCATTTAAAGTCATTCATCCTCTAAATTTCTCTCAAGGGTTCTCAAGAAATCTCTCTCTAATACATGGGTTCCATTGAAGTTAAAGCTTGGAATTTGATTAAGGATTTCCATATTTTCTATTCAAATCTTAAGGATTCTAATTGAGGTATGTAGGGATTCATTTATGGATTAGTTTCACCCATTAAGTCCAATCTAAACCTATTTTTTCTTAAAGTTTCATGATGACTTCTTATGGGCTTTTAAGCTATGATTCCTAATGCGTATATGATGTGCCGTCAAAATACGATACTTTTGATACTTTAAACTTAGAATTTTGTGTGTTATCAAAGTGATATTAGTGAGTTTGATCTATTGTTATGTTGATTTTACAGGATTACAGGAGTTGGGGAGTTTTTGGGATGATTTGTAGAGACTGCAACTTTTGGGGTTTAAGAGACATTCTATGGTCCATGGTTTATTCCATGAGTCATACATGAGTTTTATAGGTCTGATCTAGTGAAGAGCCAATTTTCAGAGGTTGAAATGAAGTGATACCAGGACAGGTCATAAACCATTTGACAACCCATACTTTGGTTCATGCCTTGAGGATCAGAGAATATGCATAGTTGCTGAGGAGTTACTAACGAAAGACTTAGGGGTCGTGAGTCAAAGGATGGGCCAAAGGAAACAGTTCGTACATTGAAGGTATTTTTTGAAGGTTGCAGTCTATGAAGCCACTTACTAGCTGTGAATGCTTCTATGGCCCGTAACTCCAATCGTGAATAGTCCCGATTCTATTTTTCCTATTCTATTTAATATTTGGTTTTCTATTATTATAAATAGGCTTTTAGTTTTTTTTAAACATACAGAGCATACTGAACTTGGGATTTGAGATTATTAGTATGTTTGGATTTGTTCCTTTGAGATTTCTTGTGGATTAATTTTGAATTCATTTTCGAGTTATAATATTGCGATTTTCGTGAAGATTTCAAATTTCGTGTTCTTCATTTCTTTGTTGTAAGTGTTCAATTATGAAAATTCATAATGTGATTCTTTCATCTACAACGAATATGAGTAGCTAAATCCATAATTAGGGTTGTGAAAACCATTAAGAACTAACAAAGTAAAACCAAATAATTTGTAATCTTTGGAAAGTGTGCGTGCATGTATTATTTATCTCTTCATTTTGAATGCTTTTTAATGGTTGCAAACATTAGAACTTGCCTTATTCTTACTTACTTGACCAAGGGAGTAATGAATGAGAAAAGAGATAAAATAATAGAATTCGATGTGAGCACACTCGTTTAATCAACCTGAATGGACCAAAGGATGGTTGTATTGGGACAATGTAGGGATTAATAATGCGACACCCATATATGGATTAAGTCACATGGTCAAATTTGCCTAGTTGCCGAATCAAGGGGTTAGTTGAACATAACTTACTAGTTTTTAGTGCTACAACCTAGAAAAGGTTACAATTATAAGGTTATGCTTCATTAGGAGTTCATGGGAAACACAATACCCTTGTTACTTCTCTCACTGAAGTCACAACATTTTCATTGATTGTTTGATCGTAGTTTAGCTTTAATTGTCGCTTTTATATTAAAACCCCCTCTTTAGGAAGTAAGTTGGTTAACTTATCTTAATTGCTTTAATTACTCCAACTCTAGATCATATTACTCGTGAGATCGACCCTAACCATTGTTAGGTTTTACATTTGAGAAGCGACTGCCTATACCTTAATTAGGAGGTGTAATGTGGGCATGATCAAATTTTGGTGCCATTATTGGGGAATACAACTTTTAGATTAGTTCAATTAGAGCGATTTGTGAGTTAATCCTTATTTTACATTTTTGTTGTTTTTGTTTTTCTTTTCAGCATACAAGTGTAGTGTATGTCCAGTACCTGTAGTTAAAGCATTCCCTCGACTCTGTTGATCCAGAAATTCAAAGAATGTTGAGAAAATGGCTCAAGAAACTACCAACAATACTGCTAGCGCTACACTTAACTTGAATAATCAGAACTCACCACCACCAATAGTGGCAGCTAACTAATTGCCATAAGGTCAACAAGTTGTAGGAAATGGGTGGAATCCTTACAGACTTGATCCTATGGTAGTGGATGTTACAGGAGCAATCGTGTTGCCTTCTCTATCAAAAGATACTAAGTTTGTCATCACGAGTGGGATACTATAGATGTTGCAGCATAAAGGGTTGCTCTCAGGCCTACCAACAAAGGATCCACGGCACTATCTACATAATGTTGTCTTCGTTTATAAGAGCAGGATTGGAAATCAGAATTTGTCCATGGATGTCATTGGGCTTTGTGTCTTCCTATTATCTCTCACGGGTGAAAAGACAATATTGTTATCCGATCTTCCATAGAATTTTATCACTACAAGGGTGGAAATGTAAAAGTCTTTTTGGAGAGGTATTTTTCCAAGTTGAAGAAGATAAAGTTGAAGCTAAAGGATCAAATTAATAACTTCGAGCAGTTACCTAGTGATTTTATAAGTGCTACTTGGAGAGGTTAACCAAATGCTTGAGAAGTGTTCTAAATCACAAGATTGTTGATAATTCTTTGTGAAAATCTTCTATAGGGCGTTAGATGACAATTGCAAAGCAGTGGCCGATACTTTCGCGGAAGGATGACTCCTTGATTACACTTTCTTAGTTGTGGCTCAACGATTGGAAAGGGTAGCTAAGACAAATCGTGCCTAGGGCATAAGAGAGAAGCCGATGACAAATAGCTCTTTCATAGTTAGTACAAATCTGGAGTAGGCGAAAGTAAATGAGGAAGTGTTGTAAGAGTCAGCACGAATTAGTACTAATGTTGGGTTGCTGATGAAGAAGAATTAGGAGTGAGTGAATGCAGTTAGCCATCAACCACCTAGAGAACCCATAAATGAAGAGCTATGTTATGAGGAGGACATTTACTTCTTGACTAATCAGATGGGGCTTTCTGGAACAACGCCCAAAAGTTCAATCAGGACTATTGGCGTTGTCAAGGAAATCAAGGTCGAAACTATAATAGAGATAACGTATACAGGGGCAACAACTGAGGCGGTTACTACGACAAAAACAAAGGACAAGACCAGGATGGTGATTGGGGTTGTAGAGATGGGTATAAAAGAAGACTATATGTGCTACCACAAAATCGTGATTCTGGGCTAGTACTTCAAGGATTGAGGAGATGTTCGGCAAGTTGTTGAAGAAGGAAAATGCACAAGATGGGACCTTGAAAAGGATGAAAGCTGACATATTAGATATTAATCAGAAGATTAAGTCTCACTCTATAGCTATTAAGCAGCCAGAACATCAATTTGGTCAGATGTCTACACAGTTGAACCGGTGCCAGTAGGGTACATTGCCGAGCAATACAATGCAAAATTTGAAGAATTATGGGCAGTGCATGGTACTGACTACACGAGGTGGTAAGTAGACAATTGAACCACCAATACCAATGGTTGATGATGAGGTTTTTGAGGATACTATAGAAAGCAAGGATGTTGAAGTTAGTGATGACAAGGCTAAGGATAGGGTGAGCAATGAAGTGGTACCACCAAGGAAGTTAAAACCTATACCAGGCCTCCACCCCTTTTCCCTCAGAAACTCAAAAAGAAGAATGAGGAGGGGAGGTTTCAGAATTTCATCTCCATATTGAAGCATCTATCTATTGATTTCCCACTCATTGATGCATTGGAGAAAATGCCTGGATATGCAATGTTTATGAAGGGTCTAATGACTAAAAAATGGACGGTGAGTCAAGAGCTTGCTCATGATCTTCGCCAGAGCGATTACAACAAGGTCTTTGTTGCAGAAAAAAGAGGATCCTAGAGCATTCACCACACCTTGCACCATTGGAGTCTACAACTTTGCAAAGGCGTTATGCGATTTAGGAGCCAACATCAATTTAATGCCTCTTGCAGTGTTTAAGTAGCTAGGCTTGGGAGCCCTCACATAGACTACAATATGGTTGTAAATTATAGACAGGACTATGAAAAGCCAATGGGGATACTTTATGACGTCCTAATCCTAGTTGAGAATTTATTCCTAGTAGACTTTGTGATACTTTATTGTGAAATTGACTTCAACATCCCAATTATCTTAGGAAAACCCTTCATAGCCACTGGGTGAGCACTATTGTACATGGAGTTGGGTCAACTCAAGTTTAGATTGAATGATGAAGAAGTTGTCTTCAATGTTTGCCAGTCCATGAAGAGACCCGATGATCTAAAAGTGTCTCTATTATTGAAAGCATTGATGATGTACAACCTGAGGTACCAATTAAGAAGAGACTGGGTGTCGAAACTCTTGAGTGATAAACTTTGAGGGTGATGATATCCCAGACTATGACAAGAGAGTGAAATTACTAGGGGTACATGGTTTCCACAGGCACCAACTCAAGCTTGAGTTGGAATTGAAGAATTGCAAGTCCCAACCTACTTGACCATTCATTGAGGAGCCATCAGTGTTGGAATTGAAGGCTCTTCTGACCCGCCTGAGGTATGAATATTTAGGAACTAACAATACTTTGCCTGTGATTATTTCTATAGATCTTAATAATGAATAGGTGGAGGCGTTGGTTTTGGTTCTCAAGAGATTCAAAAAGGCTATTGGATGGACGATTGCAAAAATCATTGACATCCATCCTGGCATATGCACTCACAAGATTCAATTCGTCAAGGATTATAAGCTAAGTTTGAGAACCAAATATGTCTCAACCCATCGATACAAGAGCTTATGCGCAAAGAAATCATTAAGTGGTTAAATGCAGGTGTGATATATCCGATTGCTAACAATGAATTGGTTAGTCCAATCTAATGTGTTCCAAAGAAGGGAGGTATCACTGTGGTTCCAAGTGCTAGAAATGAGTTGATTCCCATGATACTAGTTATAGGTTGGAGGGTTTGTATGGACTATCACAAACTCAATGCGTTGATAGAGAAAAATCACTTTCCTATGCGTTTCATGGAACAAATGCAGGATTGCTTAGAGGGTAAAGGTTGGTAGTCCTTTCTTGATGGTTATTTGGGCTATGATCAGATCTCTATTGCTCCAAAGGACAAGAGAAGAGGACCTTTACTTGTCCTTATAACACCATTGCATTCAAGAGGATGCCATTCGGATTGTGTAATGCACCAGTCGCGTTTTAAAGATGTATGATGTCTATCTTCTTAGATATGGTGGAGGACACTATTGAGATGTTTATGGATGACTTCTACGTGGTTGGACACTTATTCGACGATAGCTTGAGGTATTTGCATAATGTGCTTCAGAGATGTGAAGAATGTCACCTTATTTTGAACTGAAAAAATTGTCACTTCATGTTGAAGAGGCTAATTGTGTTGGGAAATAGGATCTCTATCAAAGGTATAGAGGTTGATAGAGCTAAGGTTGATGTCATTGAGAAACTTCCTCCACTTATCTCTGTAAAAGGTGTGAGGAGTTTCTTAGGACATGTAGGCTTCTACGGAAGGTTCATAAAGGACTTCCAAAGATTGCACATCCCTTGTGCAGTCTACTTAAGAAGGATACTAAGTTTCATGTTTAATGATACATGTTTGAAGGCATTTGAGGGGTTGAGTCAGAGGTTGATGTTGGCGCCTATTATAGTTGCTCCAGATTAGAATCAACCCTCGAGATTAGGTGTGATTCAAGTGGGGTCGCAATTGGTGTGGTTTTAGGATGACATAGAGGGAAGATACGTCATCCCATTTACTATGCCTACAAAGCCCTCATCGCAACACAAAAGAACTACACTGTAGCTGAGCCGGAGCTACTTGTAGTGGTCTTGCTTTCGAGAAGTTCAAATTATATCTTTTGGGTACCGAAGTCATTGTACATACTGCGACTCAATATTGTGGTACTTGATAGCGGAGAAGGAGATAATACCAAGATTGATACGATAGATACTTCTTCTCCAATACTTTGATTTGAGGTGGTTGACAGAAAGGGACGAAGAATCAAGTTGCAGACCACCTATCTAGACTTGAGTATGAGGCCATGTCAAAGTTCAACGATGGGGTGGAGATTGATTATTTGTTCCCTAATGAGAGAGTAGTGGTAGAATCTCATGATTTGATACCATGGTTCACTGATTATGCGTTAACTACTTAGTTATTGATGTATTGCCATTAGACTTGACTTCTCACCAGTGCTATAAATTTATGTCTGATATGAAGAATTTTTTGGGATGAACCATATTTATTTTGTTTTTGTGCAAATGGGATTATTCGTCATTGTGTTCTTGAGGTGGAGATGATGACCATTTTGGAGGCTTATCATTCATCATTGATAGGCGAGCATCATAGTGGTAGATGAGCATCATAGTGGAATACGGAAAAGACATAAACTCTTGTAGTGTAGCTAATATTGGTGAACCATCCACCAAGATGCCTGTGATTATGCTAAAGCTTGTGATAAGTTTCAGAGAAAAGATGGTGTTTCCTGAAAGTGTGAGCTCACTCTAAACCCATTGTGGAGATTGAGTTGTTTGATATTCGGGGGATAGACTTCATGGGCTCGTTCATTTGTTCTTATTGTAATAAGTACATTTTGGTTGTTGTGGACTGTCTCTCAAAATGCATGAAAGTGGTGGTGCTTCCGAACAATTAAGGTAAAAGTGTCACGACATTTCTCAAAAGAAACATCTTCTCTCTGTTTGGCACTCTTAGGGGTGATCATCAACGATGGAGGTTCCTATTTTTTGCAATAGGTCATTCATGGCTGTTCTTGAGAAGTATGGGGTGAAACATAGAGTAGCAAGGCCATACCATCCACAAACGAGTGGGCAAGTTGAGGTGTCTAATAGGGAGATTAAACA
This sequence comes from Solanum clarkiae, assembly GCA_011800125.2. Taxonomy (NCBI): domain Eukaryota; kingdom Viridiplantae; phylum Streptophyta; class Magnoliopsida; order Solanales; family Solanaceae; genus Solanum; species Solanum clarkiae. Next base: position 7,432 of record JAABOM020105335.1, read on the forward strand.
GATTCTATCCAAGACTGTGAATGCAGACCGAATAGATTGGTCGCAAAGGCTTGATGATGCATTATGGGCATACCAAATAACATTCAAGACTCCCATAGGTATGTTTCCTTACAAACTTGTTTTTTGGTAAAGCTTGTCACTTACTGCAGAGCTTGAGCACAAGGCGATGTGGTCACTTATAAAGCTAAATCTGTATCAGAGTAATGCGGCTAACTCAAGACTGAACCAATTCAATGAACTTTATGAGTTTCATGTGAGGGCATATGAGAGTTCATTCCTGTACAAGCAACGGATTAAGCTATATCATGATTGTCACGTTGATCATCACCAATTTGCATTAGGAGACTTGGTTCTTTTATTTAATCCAAGGTGGAAGTTGTTTCTCAGACAACTCAAGTCTAAATGGTTGAGACCCTTTAAAATGGCACATGTTTTCAACCATGGGGCTGTTGAGTTAGAGAAGAAAAATGACACGAGATTCAAGGTGAATGGCCAAAGAATTAAACCATACTTTAGCAATGCTAATGATGTGTAGATAGTGGAAGTATGGACACTTGGTGAAGTCTGAGTAATCAAGTAGTATAAGTCATGTTGTGACAAAAAATTTAGGTGCTACTTGGGAGGCAACTCAAGATATTTGTTGTAATTTTCATGTATTTGTGTTACTTTTGGTTTTTGGACTCTTAAGTTTTTTAATTTTTATATTTTGGTTGTAATTTTGGATATATAGACTGGAAAGTTATACAGTAATAGTTCATTTTTGCTGAGAATATGAAGGAATACTGAATAACTCTGATCGCCCTCACCATACTTTCTGGCGAGTTTTTCGGCCACCCACATATTGTTCTGGCAACATAGGGTTCTCTGTTCCATTGGTTTTGTATCATTTTTTTGGACTAAATCGTCGAAGCTAAGGTATGTATTTCATCTGAATCCTCCAAAGGCTCGAGTTTTTAATTTATAAAGTTTGATGGAGTAGAACTAATTGATTTCTTTGCCCCAAGGGTCATAATAATCAAATTTTGAATTAATTGGTTGATTGCCTCTGTGTTATTGCAAGTGCATTGAAATTAGGTTGTCCATATGTTGCCATGCCTTGTTGGTATAATTCCTTGCATATTCACTGATATGATGGACTGTATGAAATGCATTGTGTATAATTAGTGATAAACATTGCATGATTTGAATGAGAATTGGTATCTTTGTTGAGTGGGGTAGATAAAGGATATTGGCCTAATGGTGACTATCAAGATTCTTTGTGTTCTGTGTGGTCCATGTGGATTACGTTAAATTGGTCACTGGAGGAAATATTGCATGCATTGGACTTAATTGATAAATGAGGGTAGCATGGTAATTTTCCTATATTTGAATTTTGGGTTGGTTAGTTATGTTGATCGCATGTTGAAATCATTGAATTGTGTTTGACTTTCCATTGACTTTGACATTTGATAAATTTTGTATACCTTATTGTTGTAACTCAGTCTGTGTACATGAGTGGTTATTTCTATTTTTTATTCACTGAGAATTAGCTAAATTTTTAGTCATCCATTGCTTATATTGGAAATGAATTGTTGACTTAGGAAATTAGTTGCTAATTTTCAACAATTACGGAGGTCTTTTACGGCCTATGATTTTATCCACGGACTGTAGTTGCCCTTTGTAGGTTTGAATCAGCAACTCCTAATTTCCAATAGTTAACAGGACGAATTCATTTATGAGTCGTAGTTTAAACTATGGCCCGTAAATTGTGCTCATCGTTTCCAACACTTGTAAAATGGATTATCTGAGTTTGTACCTTTGACCCAATCTACAATTCGTAGTTCATTCTATAGGTCGTAACTGGGTCCGTAAGTGCAATTCCAGTAGCTAAAATTACTATACCCTATTTCTATAAAGGACTTCTACGGCTCGTAACTTACCCTGCGATTCGTGGTTGAGACTTCTTAGTTTCTCCTGTAAGAATTTTTGTTTAATTTTTTCATTCTATTTTGCATTCTTGGGACTTATTATGATTGGTGAATACATCAACATGGACTCCATATAGATAATGTTGCCAAATTTTTAAAGTAAGATTGTGAGTTGGATAATTTTGTACATGCACTTTCAACTGCCTAGATGCATAAACTATCACCTTACCATGTTGCATAAGCACACAATCCAAACCAATTTGAGAAGCTTCACAATATACCACAAACCCGTCCAAGCTATCCGGTAGTGTCAAAATAGGAGCCGATATAAGACGATCTTTCAGAGTCTGAAAACACTTCTCACACTCATCTGCCCATATGCACTTGGCCTTCTTTTGAGTCAAATTTGTCAATGGTGAAGCAATAGATTAAAAGCTCTCAAATAATCTCCGATAATAACTGGCTAATCCAAGAAAACTCTGAATATTTGAAGGAATCAATGGTCTAGGCCAATTTTATAGCCTCAGTCTTCTTTGGATCAACTTTAATACCATAGGCCGATACTAAATGAACAAGGAAGACTACTTTTCCCAACAAAACTCATATTTATTAAACTTAGCAAATAATTGATTCTCCCTCAAAGTCTGAAGAACCAACATCAAATTATCCAAATGCTCTTGTTCATTTCGAGAATAAATCAAAATATCATTAATGAAGACAACCACAAATATGTAAAGGAATGGCTTGAAAACCTGATTCATGAGATACATCAAGATTTTTATTAGTCAACCCAAAGGACATTACCACAAACTAACAGTGCCCATATCTAGTCCTAAAAGCGATCTTGGGAATATGACACTCTCTTACCCTCAACTAATGATAATCAAAATGAAGGTCAATCTTAGAGAAATGAGTAGCTCCTTGCAATTAGTCAAACAAGTCATCTATTCTTGGAAATGGATATTTGTTCTTTATAGTAACCATATATTCAGTTGGTGATAATCAATACACATTCGAAGTGACCTATCCTTCTTTCTTACAAACAAAACAAGAGCATCCTAGGTGATATACTTAGCCTAATAAAGCCCTTCTCTGACAATCTTTTAACTAATCCTTTAACTCCTTCGATTCAGCTGGTGCCATTTGATAACGAGGTAGAAAAATAGGTTGAATATCCAGAAGAAGATCTATCCAAAGTCAACTTACCTTTCGAGAGAAATAATGGGCAATTCTTTGAGAAAGACATCCGAAAACTCATTAACCATAAGGGCTGACTCAAGAATAGGTAACTCAGACTCCATATACCTAACCCTCACTATATGGTGGATACACTCTTTAGAGATCATTTTCTAGGCCTTGAGATAAGAGATAAACTGACCTTTAAAAGCAAAGTCATTACCTCCCACTCAAGAATGGGCTCATTTGGAAATATAAACTTAACCTTTCGGGTTTTAAAATCTACGCAGGCATAAAAAGCATGAAACCAATCCATCCTGAGAGTGATATCAAAATCAAACATCTCAATCTCTACAAGATCACCTGGGAGGGCTTTATACAAGGCAAAATATTTTAGGCAACAAAAGACTCACCTATGGGAGTATAAATCGAAAGTAGATCCCTCTTAATTTCAGGATTCAAACTAAACTTAACAGGTAAGAGAGGAGTCACAAAAGATAACTTTTCACCTGGATCAAGCAAAGCATATGCATCAAAATAAAAGACTTTTAACATGCTAGTCACAACATCTGGAGTGTCTTCCACCTCCTTTCTAGCATGCAAAGCATAGAACTTGTTGTTGTGAGGAGCACCACCTTGTGGAACTTTTGTTTGACCTTTCTTTAGAGCTTTAGGACAATCAGCAAGCTTATGGCCCATTTTCATCACACACTGTAGCAAACACATGTATCCGTCAGCCATATACCAGGTGATTCCTTCCATACTTGGAAACCTAGAATATGTTGGCGCACCTCCAACATATGCCTTAGGAGGAGACACTTATCATTGGTAACCCTTGGATTTGAACCTTGACTCTATTAGAAGCAACTATTGCCACCACTACTCCTAGAGTTTGTGAATCCCCCATCATAACAGGCTCTCTTGGAATCCTTCATCCTCTTCTCCTTTAACTTCTCCCCTTTAATCTATTCATCATATGTCATGAGTCAGGAAATATCCATTTCCTGAATAAGCATAGTCGTATGACATTCTTTAACAACTAAATTAGAGATCCCCAAAATAATTTTTTGCATTCTTTCACATGGTCAACCACTAGCGTAGGAGAATATTTTGAGAGCTTTGTAAATTTGAGAGCATACTACCTCATACTTATTCCACCCTATTTGAGTTTGATACATTCTATCAGTTTGGCTTCCTAAGCTAAAGGGGAAAGAAGCGGTTCAGAAAAGCAAACTTAAACTCTTCCTAACCAACCCTATCATCACCTGCTCTTTCAACCAACTATTGGGTGTACCACACATGGGCCACTCCCTTCAATTGGTAAGTAGCAAACTCAACTTTCTCTTCTGAATTCACCCCATGATAGTCAAAACCTTAGAGAGTTGATCAATGAATTCCTAAGCATCCTCATCAGCTTTGGAACCATAGAATTCTGGAGGGTTCATCAAGGTGAAGTCTCTCACCCTAGTAGCAGGGGTGGGGACATGAGGAGGAGGAATGACCTGCCTAGCCTAGTTGGTCACCACTTGAGCTAGTATGTCAAAAGCAACCCATAACTCATCTTGAGATACTGGTTCCCCTATAGGCTTTTGAGGAACTTGGTCCTTATCAACAGGGGCCTGTCTGGCAGAGGGGCTCATCGTGGAGGCATCTTCCGTAAGGGCATCAAAGGCATTTATCAGAGTTATGAAACTCAAGACACATTCCATAGCACGACATAGATAGTGAAGAAGTAAGACATTTCCTAAAAGCGCTGCATAGCCTCTTACTTATAGATATGGTGCACTTCGTACCCATGAATAAAACTCTACTTGACGCAGCATGCAGACTCCAAGGATCATTTTAAAAACTTAGTGCTCTGATACGAAGCTTATCGCGATCCAAGTCTAGGGCCTAGAAGTGACATGGCAAATGAAAACTCGAAGTCCCCAAATAAGCCTCATAGCATCCATTTAGACATCATCAGTTCAGAAGCGTAACTCAAATATTAATAAGTGATACTAAGGCATAGCGGTATATGACTCAAGTGATGGGATAAGGATATGGGACTCATTATCACACAATCACCAAGACAACAAATAAGTCTATGGGATAGGATCTGGAGACTCAAGCTATGGGGATAGGGTACATGGGAGTTCCCATCACACATGTATCATAAGTAATTCTAAGGGGTGGGATCATATGACTCAGGCTATGGGAGTAGGGACTTAGGAAATTCATCATCATATCATCACATCATAACACCAACATGGCATAAGACATAAGCATAGCCTCCACAAGCATTAAACATAGCAAGCTCGTACATAGAGTTTACATGATATCCAATAGTGCCTCTAAGTCATAGGTAGGATGGGGGCCAAGACATGTCTCAAGCTGACCCTCAAAATAAAGGACATAAGATAGAGATAACATAAAGTAGGTAGATAGTAGGTGGTCTTGTCCTTGGAATAAAGGAATCACCACAAGCAAATTCTTACAAGTCCAATCTAGTTGTGAAGAGGTGGATGAGGATAGTCTTCGATCCCTATATGGTTAGATCATTTAGGCAAAAATATGTGTTAGCACATTTGAATGAATTGAGTTATATGTATATATACACGCACACATATAGAAGGAAGTATATAGGCAAGAATGTCATAACAGTATGCCTTAAATCTATGATGTATGAATGGCATAATACTTTGAACATAGCGGGGATGGGACCTCAACTGACATATAAGACTATGCGAGATATTACATGGAATCCTGATATTGCCTCTACACCAGAGAAACAGTAGACTACTTGCCAAAGATATCCTATACCCACACCTTACGACCTACCTTTTCGGTGTAGTGGTATATACATCATCATTATCCCTTAAAAAGGCATAAACATAAACCTATAATGGCTCATAGTTATGAAAAATCAGGCTTTATATAAGGACTCTTGGGGATAGTCCCCCATCTCCAATCTCATTCGGTGCTAACTTATCATCTCATGTGAATATATATATATATATATATATATATATATATATATATACACACATCTTTAAAATAGGAGAATGTATCTTTTCAGTTCATAATCATGCATACTTAGGCTTTAAAGCCAAAATGTACTTCATATTTATGCATACTTAGGCTTAAAAGACAAAATCATGTCATAATCGTACATTCTTGGATTCAAAGGCCAGGTCATACTTCATTTCATACTTTCATGTATAGAAATAGTTCATTCATATTTGTACATAGTAGTGTGAAAACACCCATGGGGCTTTTAAGCCATAGCATAGACATTATGTGATCACATTCTTGTCATAGATATACTGCTCTTTGAAAACAAAGTCATAATCATAATTGGGTCTTGACCCACATCATAAATCTCATGAAAATACTTGTTCGTGCATGCTTATGCCATGAGGAATGAGAGGATAGCATGGTATTAGGAAGCCATACTTAAAACATCATAACAAGATGAAATCATACTTATTCCATAAAGAAATCAACTTTGAAATATACTTAAAATTACCCATGCATAAATTCATCATAAAAGGGAACATGTATATTCAATTCTCATAAAATTCATTTAAATCATCATAATAAAATTCAAATCATGTTGAAATCATCAATCAGAATCAACCCACTACTTAATTTCATCAAATTGAAGCTAAATTAAAAGACCTACTTTTAATTTATACTTAGAAATCATAAAATTGAAGAAATACATTTTGGGGCTTCATGATTGAAAGAAAATCATGAATAAATCCACATAAACCTTGAAAGAATTAGGAAGATGAAGACGAATTAGACTTGATCCCGAAGCATCTTTGAATTCTTCAACTTGAATCAACAAGTAGGTTTGAATGGAGTTTTAGGAACATGAATTTTAGAGTCTAAGTGTTAAATTAAAATAAGGTGTATTGAATGAGTGAGGCTGATTTAAGGGTCTTAGGATAGGCATAAAAGTCATAAAAGACCTTGGAATTAAACCAATTACCATAGATCTCTTAATGACAATGGAACAAAAATGGAGCCTGACCCCTGCATGATGGGCTTCATGGCTCCTAAAGCCTGTCGTGAAAGTTCCCCCAATATCCAAGATGGTGAATTTTTTGGAAGCATTTTGTGTCTAAGGGTCCTTCCACAATCACCTTAATGGTCTGTGGTAATCTTTACAGACTGTAAGGGTGCTCGTGGTGGAACCCTTAGGCAAAAACATGGGCAACCAATCGAGAGTCTCCTCCCATGAGCCCTTTCATAGCCAGTGGTGAGGTCCATGCTGTGAAAGGCTCCGTGAAGGGACACTTGGTCTTGCACACTTCAAAAAGCCAAGGTAATCCATGAAAGGGTCGAGGGCTACCCCAAGGATACCTCCATGGATCGTGGACCCTTCTACGGCTCGTAAAGGTGTCACTGGAAAGGCACCTTGGTCAAAATCATAGGAAACTAAAATTTGAGCCTCTATTAAGCCTTCCAAAGCTTGGGTCCTTACATCAGCATTTGATGGTCAAGTTTAGCCATTGCTAAAACATCAATGATCTGCTGAATATATACTTGACCACCTTCTAGGACATTTACTAAAGGCCTCAAACTCTGTAACATTAGGCGACATACAGTTGCATTGCCAAACCTATTCGGTGATCCTCATATATTACTCTATCATTACCTTTCTTTGAAAAACACCTGGGGTTTGACACTACAACATAAGGTGGTCTTGTCTATATTCGGTCATCCACTGAATTCTTCAGTGATGGCCGAATTCTGCTGCTTTTTTTTAGCATTTTTCTCCTTTTGTCCTATGTTGCCAAGTTTTATCCTTCCATGCATCTTCCTTATTTTTAGCATTAAACTCACAAATTGGTTAGTACATGAAGAAAAAAAATACATCAAGAATAACATTTCATGCTATTTAAGATCTATATGAGTCCAATATGCAGACTCATCAACACCGTCAACTTGAAATTTTGTTTGTACTCAATTAAATCATCAACAAATCCAAAGCACAATTTACAAATAGGGAAAAAAAGACTAACACATACAATCCTCCCTTTGTCGTCAAACGTCTAAGCTTCCACAAACCACTTATGTGATTTTGAAGCCTCAAGAGATGACTAAGGAGTTTTCAAGACATAGCTATGCTAAAAATTGTCAATGTGGTTGCTAATTAATGCCCAAAAACATCATCATTTGCCCTCACATCAAAGGAGATCCTTATGTACACAAAATCATGATGTTAATTTCATGGATCTAACAACATTACACTCCCAAGTGAGAAATTACAACAAGTTTCTACCCATAGGCTTGCTCTTATTATCAATCAATATTCACTCAATTTTATCCGAACTAGAATCTTAAAGGACCTTGCTAGGGTTGTAATGTAGGACAAAGGGCGAGTAGGATAGCATTTAGACAAAACCTGCTTAAACTTTACAAACAACTCCCATGGGTCATTTAATCCTCATTCACTATTTTTTTCAAATGACATCATTTTGCGTTGAATCTCAATCTTAGGTGTCCCCCATGTAACTATTTTTCAAAACTTTTGGGGGTCCTATATTCAAATAAATTCTTTTCTTTCTTCTTGTTCAAGCATTTTTCTTCTTTTTTCTTTTTCATCATGCATGGACTCCTCCACTTCTTTCTTGTTTCTTTTCTCAACTTCCGAATGGGAGATACCCCTCTCTTATCGACACCCCCAACTTTGGCCTTTCGCCGCACTTTCACTATTTCAAGCTCAATAAGGGAATGATGTTTAACAGAAAAGAATATCTATCCAATCAAAGGTCAAGGGTAACAAGGCAGCCAAGAAATAAGCTTAAGGATCAATGGGGTTCACTAAGGATATAATTAATGTCAATGGAGGCTATTTGATCAAAGTGTACACAAGAGAAATCAAAGAAGGCCTAAGGTCATCTTCCTAATTCGAATTCAACCAAGATAACACTTTAAGAAAAATAGGGCAAGTTCTAGCTATCAATAATTACGTGTTTCAAAAATTACCTCACCTCTCATGGTAACATGGATTCCGAATTCAAATAAAAGCTAGACAATACACAACCACAATTTATTGATCATTGCATATGCAAGCTCAACATTGACTTAGTCAACTACTTTCAATCTATGCATAAATCATTTTCACACGAGATGAACTAATTGGTGCATCAATACGTGATCGTCATCTATGGCACTATTCAAATCAAAGATATTGTCAATTAATACTCAGATTGCTAGGGACTTTGAGACATGACAAAACGCTTTTGAAATGACTTTTTATACATGCACGAGTATTTTGTCAAAAATCTAAAACATAATTGGCAAACATCATTCAAAAGACATCCATAAAAATAAAATAAAAAAGATGTTTCTAGCTATTACAACCTAAAATAATATTTACAAATGCAAAATAAAAGATTATCTTAATTACACATCAAAAAGAAACCAAAAACAAATATAGCCCATTGTCTTAACCAACCATAACATAACTAAAGAAAAACAACATCATCAAATAATAAGATCCTAAATGCTCACCCCTCCTAAAAAGAAATACCTTAATATATAAGAATAACATCAATAAAGCTCAAAAGAAAGAAGTAAGATAAAGAAATCCCCTGATCACTCATCATGGGTGGTGGTGGAGTTGAAAAAAAGGTAACGGGGGCATCTATGCCCAGATCCTGGGGTGCAAGCTCTAAAATAGGTGCTGGAGTAGTGGACTCCGCATCTATCTGTGGCATCACATGCTCTGGCTCAGCCGCACCAGATGATCCACTCGTCCCTATCATGGACCTATCCCAAAGTGACTATCTAGTGACGACAACTATAATAACTTCATTCGTTTCTATCAACTCTCCATTCTCTGATGGGATAATCTCAACTTCTAATACATCCTCATCTATCTTCGAGGAATCTAACACATAATCTTCTTCAGTTTCCTCACCCAAAACAACACTTATAGTAGCCTCGAGGGGCACATCTACTGCTCTCCAAAGTGATGTGATATTAGTGGACTTCAATTCCACCACATCCTTCTTTAGCTTAGAAAGATCGGTCTTTTATAGCCATCGTATTAGCACTCACACCACCCTTATCCTCTAAGGCAACTACCCTATCAGATAAAGTAATAATCTTCGCCCCTTGGTCTTCCACATTCACTGTCAACCCGTCCAGCCTTAAGTTTTTTGCCTCTATCATCACCCTCTGCTTGTTTTTCTCAACTATTAGTGTGGAAAATATAGATTCGATAACCCTCTCAATCAATCTAGGTAGGGAGGACTTAACTCGTGTTGCCCTAGTGTCAATCGATTTGGCTAATTGGGCTATACTGTAGATGGTAGCCTGTGTGATCTGGGGTCAGTCTATTAAAGCCTGTGGCTCTGGCTGTGAAGATTATGAAGGAGTGGGAGTATGAGAGAAAGGAGTTGGAGCAGAGGAAAAAGGCATGCCTTCCTTGGTTTTAAGCCCTAAAGTGTCAGTCTCAAGCATCTCAACATCCACGACTCCCATAGTGTCCATCGGCTTCTTCCTAGCCCTATCCTCTTCATCTGGAAGGAACTCAGCCTTAATAATCTAGATGTCTATGGAAACTGATAGAGTAATTTCAATATCTATTTTTCCAATAACAGGAACTATGACTCTCTTGCATAGAGCTGTAATGAGGCTCAAGAATGGAAGAGAAGTCTGGAGCTATTTTTCTTTAGTAAAAATCTCTAGAGCTATAACTGAACCAAGTTTCAATTTCCTATAGTCCACAATACAACCCACCAATGCCACCTTAGGGTGCTGAAGGATAAACTTATTCTGTGATGGTATTAGGTTGCTACTGATGAAATTGAACAAAATCTCGCAGGAATATTAAACTCTTTCTTCTCAATCACCACCCCTTATCCAACTATTAGGGGGATGCAATGCCAATCATCAGGGCAAGGCATGTCATTGAGGGTCTTCTTTTCAACCATATCAGCAAGACCATGTTGGAGTCAAAATATGCATCCCAACAAATTATTATATTAATCTCACTACAAGGGATAGGAACATCTCTCAATTCCACAAGATCCATGGGATTTAGAGCAATTTTGACTCGGCCCCTGCTCTTTAAAATGAATTAAGCATAGGCCTCGTAGAATCCACGGACCCAACTTCGCACATAATGTTCCCGAGGTATGGTGAAGAGTCTCCTACACTTTGGGATACCCATAAACTACCCTATGAGATGATAGCCTCTTGCCCTTCGAAATTGTCCTCAGCCCCACAACTTTCAACTGGTTTAGGTGTCATTGGGAAATTGTTTCCTGGATGGTTTGGGAGGTTTGGAGCAGTGGGTCATGTATAGCCTTAGTCCTTTCCTTTATTTACTGACATTTTTGACTTGGCTCCGATGTTGGAGGATCATGTAATGGGGTTTCTAGCCTCATTTGCTCTTTCTTAGAGCTAGTCCACTCAACTCTAAGATATGTGAAACGTCCTACATGTAGCTTCGGAATGCCCCAAAATCGTAATTTCCATATATCTTAAAATTTGAGCATGATTTCGAAAATCTGACTTCACATTCTTGATCAGGGGAAAAAATTGAGTGGGAAATGGGTATAACTCGGATTTTAGAAGACCCGTAATGGAAAATAACTTTCATAAAATTTTGATTTCCAATGGCGGAGTAGTGTTATTTGAGCTCCGTGTCTGATCCGCGTCATGACAGGGGCACAGACGAGTGCAACATTTTCCTTGGTTTTTCTATTTCGGCCAAGGGCATTGGGGTCACAGCCCCATGCCCTTTTAGACGTGAAATTTCCCACACTTAGCCATTTTTTCTATATCACTCAAAAATTATCTCAAAAACCTCTCTAAGACTTAGCCAAATATCTCATTCAAATTCAAAGATTTCAAGCTTTACTTTGGAACTCAAGGACTCACTTCAAGCTCTAAGTTTCCTCCAAGCTCATCTCAAGAAAACCCAAGTTTGAGGTATGTGAATTTCATCCATTGGGTCCTTTCACACATGGAGCCCAATCTTTCTTTTTATGAAAATTGCATGATTTCAAGTTGTATTACCTATGGGTATCTCTTATTATGAATTTTGAATAAAAATTATGTTGGGGTTTTTTATCAAGTATTGTTGATTATGCATGAATATCCATTTTAAGCTTATACTATGAATTGATCTTTGTCTATTGAGATTATGTATGATTTGAACTATGAAAGTTATGAACTATGATGAATTTTGAGATAGACTTCATGAGATCTAATTTGGGGTTTTACTACAATCCATGTGGGCTGATTTAAATAACTTTGAAATGATTTAGTTTTATCCCGTCTTGTTCTATACTCTTGAATTGCATATGCCCACCATATGTTTGATTAAATTACATGACAAGGATTGTTGATGTTGATGAGGGATTATTGTATGAATTTGTATGACAAGCATGTCAGGATACTTTATGGGTTCCCAAGCATTATTAAACTCTTGAAAAGTTCTCATGATCTACAAGAGAATTTTGAACCCTCGTACTATGTTTTACTCTCCCGCAAAATGTGAAGCCCTATCGTGATTCTTTAATGTGATGGTTTGGTGAGATATTTCATGGTTCCTACCTAAAATATTATTTCGTAAGGTAAGGACAGCCTACCTAAAAGGCCATGTCGTAAGGAAGCATAACTCATGGTTCCTACCTAAAAGATTATATCGTAAGGTAAGGACAACCTAGCTTTTTGCCATAAGGTAGCATAACTCATGGTTCCTACCTAAAAGATTATATTGTAAGGTAAGGACAACACACCGAAAAGGCTATGCCATAAGGTACAATAAATCATGGTTCTTACCTAAAAGATTATGTCATAAGGTAAGGACATTCTATAACACCTACTGAAAAGGTCATGTCGTAAGGTACACTAAATCATGGATCCTACAAAAAAGATTGTATCGTAAGGTAAGGAACATCTTATACTACCTACCAAAAAGGTATGTTATAATATAGAAGTATTGGTAACACTCTCTGAAAAGGTTATATCGTATGGTGAGTGGATGGCTATTTGGCCATCTCATGCATGTTTGTGCAAGGTTTGAGCGTTTATTTCATAATGAGCTTATGTTCCTTGATTATGATTAAGCATCTTGTTATTATGACTTATGATTCTTGTTGCATTGCATCCCATAACTTAGTACATTCAAACGTACTAATGCATACTTTATGCCTACATGATATCACCATGTAGGGACTGGAGCTTCATTTGGTCATCCTCCACTTCCACGTGGCTAGTTCTATCCCTTGAAATAAGCTTTGGTGATTCCTCAATTCCGAGGATAATATCTACTTATTTCATGCTATGTTGAGACTCTTTCTCCATGTTGAATACTTATTAATATGAGGTGAGCCCGGGGAGTATCTTGGCCCCCGCTCCAAATCTAAAGTAGAGGTGTTATTGGATGTTAAGTTTGTGTATACTTTCAACCTTGACTTAAGATTTCTGTGTTTATGAAGAATAATCCCTTAGTACCATTTTCCCTTTTTACTTGACTCTTGTTATTGCTCATTTGCTTCCGTAACCGAGGATGTGTGCATGTTATGATCAAGAGGCTTGTTTGGGTTGTTTTTGAAATTCTTATTCATCGTGTTATGTCTAGGCTCTAGGCTTGGGTTGTGACAATATCCCTCCTCATCACTGCTTGGATCTCCTTGCTTAACTACTTTCCTTTTTCCTTCCCTGTTCTTCCTTATGTGGCCTTTGAGGTCTTTTTTCAACCCGCTTATCAATTATAAGGGTTGGACATGATCCACCACGAGACACAACTTCTCATGATGAGACATATCTGCGATATAGAGATAACATATGTGTAAGAATCAATAGTATGGATAGGAGATTAAAAAATAACCTCAGAAAGACAAGTTTGGCAAATAGGTCATTTTGCCCGTCGAACATGTTCGGCGAATTGCCAAACTGATTCGGCGGTCAAAATGACTGTCACCTTTCTTTATAGAACTCAGGGTCCAAATCATTGTCATATTCAATGATAGATGTAGGCATTCATAAATCCGTCGAATAGATTCAACGATCGACAGTATCATTGCCGAAAATAACAAAACTCAAGAATAAAAATATGTCACAAAAGTTGGTGTGCTGGCCTTTCGATAAATCACCAAATCAACTTCGGTGGATCATGGAAGTTGACTGGAAAAGAAAATTACCCAAAATTCAAAATATTTGCACCGCAATAGGAAACGAGGGAAATTTCATAACGCATGCCTCACTAACACATTATCACATACTAGGACAAGCCTATTTCTTCCTAACAATCACACCATGAATACAAATTCGACCAAATGATGACTTTATGCTTAACAAAAATATCACCACCTTTATTATCGAACAAGTTTAAGTGGTATGATCAAATTCATGGGTTACTCAGACTTACCCACAACACATGGGCCAAATAAACCCATAGAGCATGCATCCACATCAACTTCTCAAGAAATCAAGTTCATAATCCCAATAAAGATAACACATCAAGGCAAATCAATCAAATTGGGACAAAATATGAACATACTCAATGATTAGGTACCACAATATTTAACGAGTTAGACCATCACATTTGCACAATCAATTTCATCGAGAATCAATATAAATAAGAACCCAAATAAATAGCTGCAAATAGAAACCTAGGGTTCTAATGATATCATTCTAACAACACACACCATAATTATCAATAATATCCCACATCATATAATGAATCTGATGCTTCTATAACCAAAGTCAAGTCATACCAACTCAAGAGTGGCACAAAAGTGAAGAAAAGGGTCCAAAAACATACCTTAGTGATGATGCACAGTTAATGAGGGTGACAATGATGATTTTGTTGATGATAGTAAAGCACAATCCCTATGCAAATGATGAAACTAGGTACTAGAAGAGTAATGAGTGCTTAGGGAGTTAAGAATATGAAAAGTAAAAAGTGAATTCGGAAAGGGTGTTTCAAGAGTAAAATAGGTCAACCAGGCGGTACAACTCAGCGATGCTAATTTACACTGTCAAACATATTTAGTTGCCCACCAAATGTATCCCTGACCATGTTTTCTTAAAGTGATTTAAGCTTTTCTATCAACACTAAAAGGTGATGGTACTTTGCATCGCCTAACTAGTTCGTCAATCTGCCGAACTGGAACTTTGACCATCGAAATTGATAGCACCTTTAGGGTCATCAGCTAACCCAAAAGGCGGGAAAAATTGAGGTCGTCATTTCAATTCAATGATACCGATTAGCATATCCCCATTGCCTTTTTCTCCCACTTGCAAAATTTTCACTTTAGCACACCTGCACACATAACACATATTATTCAAAAACCACTGACACCTTGGGTTGCCTCCTAAGAAGTACCTTATTTAATGTCATGGTATGATGGAGTCCTTTGCAATTTATGGTCCCTCAACATGGTCAATAACTAAGAATACTTGGAGGTTTTTAGATTGTTTAATCGCTTTGCAAATATTGAAGACAACTTCTTCATCATTTACCCTGAATTTCAAGTCGCCTCCTTCCATATCAACTAGTTCCCTACTTATGGACAAGAATGGTATACCAAGTATAATTGGAACATTCACGACCTAGACTTGGTATGACCTTAATAGTACTTGGAAATTGATTTCAAAAAGTTCTTGACTAAGGTGACACCTAATGGGCACCTCCATGGGCCGTGTGGCTCACCACGAGCCATGTGGAGGTGCCTTGAGGTGGTCCTTACCTTGTGTATAGTGTGTTGGCCTTAGCTTTAGAGTTCAAGACCAAGTCTCGAATCACATGAACCCCATACGATCTGTATGGCACTTTATAGGCCATATGGTGGCTTGTGTGATATAGCCTTAGCCTTGTACCACATTTTGGTTACGTCACATCACACATGAACCTTATCTGGTATGTTTACCTTTTCACGGGCCGTATGGTCCTCTGTATGGGCGTTGTTGTGGAAATTTTCTAAGTATGGAATCACCGTCTCAGAACTTTATTAGTGAGAAATTGTCTAAATGTAGCCATATGGAAGGCCACACGATCCATATGTCTCTAAACGGACCATATGTCCTCCATACGGGAATGTTAGCAACATTTTTTTATCCATTTCATTAATGGTATTTTCATAATTATGACTACTCCTAAGGGTCTTTTGTGACTTTATATGCTATCTTAGGACATTCAAATGACCTATACTCTTCTTCTCTGATTCAAATTCATTCAACACTTAGAATCTATTCAAGCTCTCTTTTAAGAACTCCCTAAGGTGAACCTTTGAAGATTATCTTGGAGATTAAGGAAGGGCTCTATTCTTCATCAAATTCTTCTTGTTTCTTCTTGGGTAACTAAGGTAAGTGAGATTGATTCATGTTCCTTTCAACCATGAATACTCCAAACTCTTTTACTTTGATTTTCAGAAATTGAGCTTACTTTAATTATGGTCTTTTAAGATTATTGTTTATTTGATTCAATTGAGATATGAGCTATGTTTTATTATTGATTGAAAGTGATTTAAACCCTAATATATTGAATTACATGAAGATTATTAATATTTGAATATGCATTGTCCTTTAAAGTTAGATTTAAGCATGGGTAATCAAAATTATGATTTGAATGTGGATTTTACTTATAGATTTACTTGAATTTCATAATGTACTGTTGATTTATGATTGAATCTATATTGTCCATTGCTATTCTCGTATCATTTATAGCATATGCATTCATGAACATTGGATCTTAATGAAAATTATTGGTGGATTAAGCTCACATATGGTTTTTGATAAAATAATTTGGTGAGTTAAGCTCACATATGCTTATATTAGGTGAATTAAGCTCATATATGGTTATGACAGGAATGTGATCACATAAAAATGTCTATTTAAATTGGCTCTTTGAGCATATTGGATGTTTACACCATATTGATCTAAGTGGCTGAGCTATTCCTATACATAAAAAGTATGAATTGAAGCATGATTTGGATTTTTAGCCTAATTATGAATTATTATGAAGACTGTTTAGCTTTAAGCCCATGTGTGCATAGAAATGATTTGAAATGACTTGTGCTTCTTTTGAAAGCATATACATGTATGTGTGTGTGTATATATATATATATATGTATGTACATATGTATATGTATTCTTGTAGGATGACGACTTAGCAACAAATGGGATTGGGGGAGTTAGGGCTATTCCCAAGGGTCTTCTCCTTCTCCCTTGAACTATGTGCCAGTATAGATATATGATAATCCCCTATCGAAATGACTAGGTCGTAACGTATGGTTGCACTTATATATATGACATGATATAAAAATCCTTCCAATATGACTAGGTTGTAAGGAAGGTGGCCATCACACCGAAATTATCGGGTCGTAAGGTGTAGTATAGATTACCTTTGGCAAGTAATCTTCTCTCACTCGATGGGAGGTCTACATTAGGCAAATTCATGTAATAGCCCTCATGGGTAACATTAAATGCTTGTTTAATCAGATTATGTGCATTTCATGCCAGCAAACTTAGTACATTCAAATGTACTAACACATGCTTTTGCCTATATGATATAACCATGTAGGGACTGGAGACTACCTTCATCCACCATTTGACGGCTAGATCGGATTTGAGAAAATATTTGTGGTGAGTCCTATCTTCCAAGGATAATCCACCATCTATCTACCTTATATTGCTTTCATTTATGATATTTACTTTGAGGGTAAGCCTGGGACATATCTTGGACCCCGTCCTATTCTATGACCTAGAGGCATTGTTGGACATCTTGTAGACTCTTATACGGATATCTTTGTGTTATATTTGAGGATTATGATTATGACTATCTATTAGATATGGTTATTATGAATTGTTTATGAGTATTATGATATAGATTTATGTTATGATGTGGAAGATCCTAAGTTCCTCTCCCCCCCTATAGAGTGAGTCATACTTAACCCCCCTCCC
>JAABOM020105346.1:0-25431 GCA_011800125.2 Solanum clarkiae
ACGTCGAGCCTCGCCTCCGTTTAACTACCAAATTTAAGCTAAGCAAGTAGGTGACTCACCTACTTGCTTACTAAGTCTTACAAGCACCTCAATTCTCTTACATCATTTTAAGGCCATAATCTTCTCAATTCGACACAAAACATGTATACGCGCGATCCTTTTAAGCGTTAGACGCACATATAGCCCATTAACATGAGATTCAAGCACTTTTGAAAATTAGCTCTAATTTGACTAAACCATTTTATGTTTCATTTGACTTGTGCTAGTATTGTAAGGTGTGGGGTATTACAGTAGTCACCCTACAATTCATGCTTGCAAGGCGTACCAGCTGCTAGCTGCCAACTATCTTTTCTGTGTTATTTTTAGGGTTTTATTTGTAAACACTATAAATACATTTAGTTTGTTTTTTATAAGGAGAGGCTAGATTTTAGAAGATAGAACTTTCCTTTGAATACTCTCTCAAGAATATTTTAGGGTTTTAGATTAGTTTATTACTCTCTCTTGGAAAACTCATTTTGGGGATTGCAAATATTGCTTTGTACTCATTGTTGATCAATCAAGCTTTTTGGTTTGCAACTTGTGGTGCCTAGATTTTGCAGTGTTTTTGATAAAACTCTCATTTATGTTTTGTATTTTCATTTTTTTTGCTTGTTTTGCCTTAGCCATGAGTAGCTAAGCTCCCACAACTTCGGGTTGTGGGAATCATGGGTAATTAACTTGAAATAACCTAAGTTTATTATATTTATATGATTGGGGTTTGCATGTATTCTTTATTTTCCTTCATTATGATTGTTGTTTGGTGGTAGCCTACACCAAACCCCGGCTACTATCACTAGCCCAACCAAGGTAGTAATGAATAGGAAAAGGGAAGTAGATGATAGCATTGTATTGATGTGTTCTCGTCTAATCAACCAAACTTGACAAAGGGCAGGTTGACTAGGACAATTGGTAACAATTAGTTGGCACGCCATGGTGGCCGACCAAGTGTCATAGTGAAATTCGACCTTCACCTTCGAAAGAGGGCTGGAAGAACCTAAGTTACTATCCTGTATGCGAATTTGCAATTATAGTTATGTTACCTAGGGTAATCAAGTCAACGAACCATGGTGAACACAGTTACCCAAGTTATCACTAAAATTGAGTGTTTCCTCACGTTATCATTTAGTGTTTATTTTACATTGTTTTTGAATCACAAACCCCCCTCTATTTAGAGATTTTAGTTATTTATGCTTGAAATGATTCGTAGTGGATTCTTGTAGTCAAAACCCGTATTACCTGTAGATTCAACCCTAACCTTTGATTAGATTAATCGCTAGCAACCGCTTTCTTATTGGAGCGTGAACATCATCAAAAATTATGGTCCCATTGCCGGAGAATATGGATAGGTTTTGACTTGAATTCACTATTAGTTAGTTTTAGCGTGATTTCTAGAATCTCTTGTATTTTACTTTTGTTTTTGTTTTTATTGTTTGATTTAATTTGCAGGGTGTACTAGGTTGTATACCCAACACAAGGAGCCAAGGCAATCCCTTAACTCCACTCAATTGGATGGAATCGGTATCGATTGAATCCTATAGCTATGGACATTACCGATGCCATAGAACTGCCTCCTTTACCGGCAGACACTAAGTTCACGATATCGAGTGGATTGCTCCAAATGCTACAAAATCATGGACTATTCACAGGGCTACCTTCGGAGGATCCCCACGGTCATCTCCAGAATGTGGTGTTTGTTTGCAAGAGTGTCATGGGGACACAAACTCTTTCTCTTGATATTGTTGGTTTAAGAGTGTTTCCACTGTCATTAACTGGCAATGCAACTGTATGGTTGTCCGAGCTTCCTCCAAGTACTATTACAAGTTGGGTTGAGCTTTAGAGAGTATTCCTTGAAAGATATTTTCTAAGATCTAAGAAGTTGAAGTTCAAGGACCAAATCAACAAATTTGAGAAATTGTCGGGTGAACCTATTAGCACAACGTGGGAGAGGTTCACTAAATGCTTGAGGATGGTCCCCGATCACAAGATTATTGATCATACCTTGGTTGAGAATTCATACATTTTTGAGTATCTGGCAATGTTTGTTCTGATATTGTGAAGGTAAATTGAGGCAGAAAGCATGACCTGTGAGTCTATACTTGGTTGTGGATGCAATGCCATGTGTGTTGTGAGCTTATTTTGCTACATTCATATATAATATATGGACCCAGAACTTGCCTTACTACTCTAAGACTGGTTTGTTGATGTGGTTGATTCGGAAGAGATCTTAGGTCTTTGTTCTTTTAGTAAGCTCACTTTTACTTAAATGACCTACCAAATGAGCTAGTAACTCCCTTGTTCCAAATTTTTGAGCTTCTCATATACTCATTATTTCTTGACACCTTGCTAGCTTAACCTTGTTTGATAAAATACCTTGATATTGGCCTTGGTCTATCCTTGGACATGTGAACCTTAATTGAGGCTAAAACCTAAGTTGAGGGTGGCTACAAATCATGGCCCTGGTTTGAGGAATAGATATTGTGTACCTCATCTCAGGCTAAAAGCCTAAGTTGAGAGTGACCTTTATTGTGGTAAAAGTAACGACAATGAGGCGGTTAGTTGGGAAATAAAGAAAGAAATGAAAAAAATCATGAGCTGAGTGAAGAAAAAGAAAAAAAAGTGCCTTGAATTGAGAAAAAGTAGTAAGAATTGAGTTTAGAAATAAGGCACAACTGAAAATAGAAAGAAAGCACTCGAGAAAAGTTCAATATACTATAATGGTAGATGTATTGAAAAGGGTTGGATTACGAAAGCAAAAATTGTTGGTAAATATAGTTTGATAGCTTTTAGCCACTACTTGCCTAAAATACAATACCAAAGCCCCTTGAACTTATGTTACAAGCCCATAAGTCCTAAAGTGATCCAAATTCGCTTTATCACCAAACTAGAAGATAAGTATGGAGGCAAGCTTATGGTGTCAGTCAGTATGCATGAATTTCAATTTTGAAAGTGAGAATGCTTCCTCAGTCCCTGAATTCTAAATACTTTGAGTGAGTATGAGGAACGTCTTTCGAGTGAGGGCATTTGCACTACTTGAGTGACATTTGTACTACTTGAGTAGCATATAACTATACCAGGGATTGTGGACGGTTGACTATCCTTAGCTTGTCATAGTTGGATTTCCAGGTATCTCATTATGTTTTAGTTTTGCTTAATAACTTTGTAGTCCTGTTTTACAAATGGTAGTTGGGTACTTGAATGAAAGGAGTTGTTGTATATGCCATTAGTGTAGCTACTATGTATTTCTCATTGTCTACTTAGATTGAGTCAACGATCGAGGACAAGCAACCATTCTAAGTTGAGGGTATTGATGTGATGTCAAAATACAACACATTTGATGCCCAAAACAAGGGATTTAGTGAGTTCTTGTTGCGACTTTTTACAATTTTTATGTGTTTTTGTGTTGTTCTTGCAAAAAAGTTAGGTTGGCATGATTTTGATGAAAAGTTGTTGATTTTTCTAAATCATAGGACATACAGGCTCACCTAGGAGTTGTAGCCTAAGCTACGAGTCGTACGGTGTGTCGTAGCAAGGAACAGAGACCAAAACTCAGAAATTTGCTAAGTGGAGGTCAACCCTACGAGGCCATCCTACGAGTCAAAAGTTGTACTACGATTCGTATAGGTGGATTCGTAACAATAATCAGAGAGCAAAAATGTTGGACTAAAAACTAAAGGCCAAGACTATGAGAGGAATATAAGAGTTATAGTTCAAGCAATGACTCGTACCTGTGGGTCGTACCTGTTAAGTCCAAGATGCCAAGGACATGATACAAGACCCTGACTACAATTTGTAGGTTACCTTACAAGTTGTACCTGCAAGGCATACCAGCTGCCAACTGTATTTTCTGTATTATTTTTAGGACTTATTTGTAAACACTATAAATACTTTTAGTTCATTTTTGTAGGGGAAATTCTAGATTTTAGAATATAGAACTTTCCTTTGAATACTCTCTCAAGAATATTTTAGGGTTTTAGAATAGTTTATTATGCTCTCTTGGAAAACCCATTTTGAGGATTGCAAATCTTGCTCTGTACTCATTGTTGATCAATCAAGCTTTTAGGTTTGAAACTTGTGGTGCCCACATTCTTCAGTGTTTTTGGTAAAACTCTCATTTATGTTTTGTATTTACATTTTTGCTTGTTTTGCCTTAGCCATGAGTAGCTAAGAACCCATAATTTGGGGTTTTGGGGATCATGGGTAGTTGATTTGAAATAACCTAGGTTTATTGCATTTCTATGATTGGGGTTCACATATATTGTTTATTTCCCTTTTTTATGATTGGCGTTTGGTGGTGGCCAACACCAAACCCCACCTACTACCACTAGCCTGACCAAGGTCGTGACGAATAGAAAAATGGAAGTAGATGACAGGATTTGATTGATGTGTTCTCATCTAATCAACTAAACTTGAACAAGGGAAGTAGACCAGGACAATTGGTAATGGTTAGTTGGCATGCCATGGTGGCCGACCAAGTGCCATGGTGAAATTCGACCTTCATCTATAAAAGAGGAATGGAAGAACCTAAATTACCATCCTGCATGCAAATTTCCTATTGTAGTTATGTTACCCACGGTAATCGAGTCAACGAACCATGGTGAACACAATTCCCAAGTTGTCCATAAAATTGAGTGTTTCCTCATATCATAGTTTAGTGTTTATTTTACATAGTTTTTGAATCATCCCCCCCATTTAGAAATTTTAGTTATTTATCCTTCAAATGATTAGTAGTGGACTCTTTTAAGTCATTTTATTACTACGAGGCCAATGTATGACTCGTTCGGCATCCCACGAGTCGTAACTATACTCGTACCTGTAGACTTGCAAGTGTTTCAGTGATCTTTCTTCCATTTTATTTTGTTTTTATGCTTAAGTGTTTGCGTTTCTTGTTATGTATTATATGATTTATTGGATCATACATCTTGAAATTTATATGTTGATATGTGGTTGGTTTGTAGGTATAATGCCCCCAAAGGACAAAGGTGCAATTCAAACCTTCCGATGGAGGTTGATTGATGAATCCTCCGAGAATGAGCATTCAGAGGGCTCTATGGAAGTCCACAGAGTCAGGATAGACCCTGAAGCCAATAGACCCTTGACCTCAGCACTTGCAACGTAGAATCCCATGGAAGTTAGCAATTCCTCCCAGTATGAAGAGGAGGAACAACAGGGTAGTGGGGATGGGTCAGATAACAACCCACCACAGATGACCCCCTCACATTCAGAGTCAAAATTGGAGTTTGAGAGCACCTCCCGGACCCAACAAGAAGAAGTCTAGTCTCAACCCCCTGCCAACCGCAAATGGTGTGTCCCAGGGATGAAGAAAATATATGATCAGGGTTTAGAGCCCAAGGGACAAGGAAAACTGGTGTGACAATTTCATGAAGAATTGATACTGAACGACTCAGGGTTAGATAAAGTGCCAGGGTTGGATGCAGAGTTAGACAGACATGTCCTTCGATGGACCACACAGTAGCTGGGAAAGTATGCCCCCTTTGTAATCCATGAGTTCTATGCAACATATCTTGCTACACTCCGTCGGGGGTTACCAAAGAAAAAAATTCCTATGGAGCAGCCGAGGTTATGGGTGGTGCCATTCCAAGGTAAGAGAGTTCCTATTTCAGTGGAGACTATTCGATAGATCCAGTTTGGACCTAATTATAGAGTGCCTCAGTCTACTGCAAAATATGATGGGCAGATTCACGAGATAAGGAGACGCTAACTGGAAAGGACATTCGTGCTAGGACAGAGCTTCTATGAAGGATTGTGAGCTAGATTTGTTAGGAGGGCTTTGAGCCGACTTAGGTTACAAACCACGCTATGAGCCAACCTTACAATGTGTAGAATCCTCTATGAGTCGTTAGAGGGGTTTGTAGTGCCCAGGGATGATCCCTGAATTTTTGCAAGTGTTGGGTCTATTATGACACTAGGACCTACGAGTTGTAGGGTGACCCTAGGACTTGTAGTCGGGGTCTCATAGCCCCAATCTACAGTTTTAAAAAATTTGACCCGGTTTCATCTAAAAGGGGGTGAAAATTTTTATTTGAATCCCCAAAATCCATTTCCCAATCCCTAAAGTGATGGAAAAGCCCTAATTATCATCCCAACTACTTTTCCAATCAACACCCCAACCACCCACGTCATTTTCTAGCCAAGATTCTGGCAAGGACACTATTTGTTAGGGTTTCGACTTGTTTTTCCATCTATAGTACATTGCTTTAATTCTTCTACCATTTGGTAAGTTTCTTGGTTAATCTTAATGCCCTATGGTGGTGAGATATGCTATAGATGAATGTGTATGTGTTTAACCATGAATTTACAAGAACATTTGATGACTTTTTGATATAAACTTAAAAACCTAGGGTTTGTGTGCTCTGAAGGATTTTGTGATGAATTAAACCTTGTTTGAAATTCTTGAGTGGGTGGTTGTGATTGTGTAAATGCTTAATACCTTGAGTATAGTGCTTATTGTTTTCCTAAGCATTGATTGAATTATTTTTGAAACGGGAATTTCGTTATTATGGGTGTGTTTCATATGTCTTAACTTGGTGGACTAGATTGAAATAGTCTACATAGTATTTGCATCTCTATAGAATGTCTTGTTGATATCAAGTGTGAGCTTGGAAAGTATTTTTTTTGGGTGTGCTTGATGTACTGTTAAAATGATTTCGATTCTTAGGGATGATGGTTGTTTTAACTTTCTGTTGTCATTATGGGATTGGTTGTGTGCCAAGTTTTTTGTATTGCACTTATGTGCAAAAGTATTTTGATTGATGTGCTTTGCTTGTGCTTGTTGGGGGAAAAAGATAGGCACTACGAGTGCCTTCTGTTTTTCGCTACGAGGCACTCCTATGACTCGTTGGCTCCCCTAAGAGTTGTAGTGGTCCCTCATAACAAGTATCAATCACATGTGATTTGTTTATATTTCCCATACGAGACTCACATACGACTCGTAATACCTATTATGATTCATAAGGAGGGTTTCTTAAGCATGTCTTTGAAACTTGGTACGAGTCCAGACTACAACTCGTAGGCCCCTTATGAGTCGTAAGTGCCTCTCATATCTGAGGTTAGATTGCATTTTTGTAAGTCATTTTATTACTAAGAGGCCAAATATACAACTCAATGGTCATCCCACGTGTCGTAACTATACTTCTACCTATGGACTTGCAAGTGTTTCAATGATCTTTCTTCTGTTTTATTTTGTTTTTATGCTTAAGTTTTTGCATTTCTTGTTCTGTGTTATATGATTTATTGGATCAAACATCTTGAAACTTATATGTTGATATGTGGTTGGTTTGCAGGTAAAATGCCCCCAAAGGACAAATATGCAATTCAAACCTTCCAACGAAGGTTGATTGATGAATCCTTCGAGACTGAGCATTCAGAGGGCTTTGTAGAAGTCCACAGAGTCTGGATAGACCTTGAAGCCAATAGACCCCAGACCCGGCACTTGCATCATAGACTCCCATGGAAGTTAGTAGTTCCTCCCAGTCTAAAGAGGAGGAACAACAGGGTAGTGGGGACGGGTCGGATAATAGCCTACCGCAGATGACCCCCTCACATTCAGAGTTAGAAATTAAACTCTAAGAGCACCTCCCAGACTCAACAAGAAGTGGTCTAGTATCAACCCCTCGCCAACCGCATATGGTATGTCCTAGGGATGAAGGAGATATATGATCAGGGTTTAGAGCTCAAGGGACAAGGAAAATTGTTGTGGCAATTTCACCAAGAATCGAGACTGAACTACTCGGTGTTAGATAAAGTGCCTCGGTTAGATGCAAAGTTAGACACACTTAGGCTTCGATGGACTACAAAGCAGCTGGGCAAGTACGTCCCCTTCATAGTATATGAGTTCTATGCAACATATCTTGCTACACTCTACCGGGGGCTACTAAAGAACAAAAATCCTATGGAGCAGCCGAGGTTAGGGGTGGTGCCAGTCCGAGGTAGGAGAGTTCCTATTTCGGAGGAGACTATTCAACAGATCTAGTTTGGACCCGATTAGAGAGTGCCTCAGTCTACTGTAGAATAAGATGGGTGTATTGAAAAGATGAGGAGAGCGGTGACTGGGAAGGACATCGGGGCCAGGACAGAGCTTCTAGGATGGATTGCGAGCCATATTTGTGAGGAGGGCTTTGAGCCGACTTAGTTATAAACCACGCTGATCCTATAGTTGTACACCTCGAAAAATTAGTAAAATGCCCCTAAATTTTATAGTTTGCACAACTTATCTTCCCAATCTCTGATGAAAAATCCGATACCGAATTTGCAATCAATGAGAAAAATTGAGTTGAAAAATGGTCTTGATTGGGATTTATAGCGAAAAATGCAATTTATTTTTTCCAAAGTGAGCCTAAAATAGTGAGGTTTCCATGCTATTTCCATGACGTGGAGAGGACCGGAACCACATTTGTATTTTTTTTGAAAATTTACGAAAAACTGAGGAAACGTGAAAAAGGGAAAATATGCACTTGTTTTTTTCTTTTTAATTCGGGAAGGCAATTTCGTCCTTCCCGATATATTTTTATATCCTCAGGTCGATTTTAAAATGTGAATTCATACAAAAGGGTTTAGACCCATTAATTTTCAAAGATTTTTACGCTAAGTCTAAGAGAGAAGAAGGAGAAATAAGTGAAGGTTTCCGGAGAAGATTCAACCCTTTAAGAAAAATCTCTATTCCCAGGTATATAAAGCATACCCAAAAGTATGGTATTGTTCTTCCATGTTCCCTGGATAGAGTTAGGATGTATAATTGATATTTAAAAGTCTTAAATTATGATTCTTGAAAGTTTCTTCATTTCTAGCAGGTAATTCTTGAATATTATTTTGAGTTCTTGATTTTATGCTTTGAACTATATTTTACATCCTAAATTGATGATCATAATGTACAAAGTTTACTGGATAATCTTCATTACTATGTAATCATGATTTAACCCTTGCAAATTCTCTTGGTGAACACTTGAATAATGAACTTAGGGGGACGTCTATAGTCTTGATTGTCCAAATGTGACATTTGACTAAGTCAGAGTCCTGAGGTGATGAGTCTTGATGACTATGGTAGCTGAAATCATATTGCTAGAGTCGAATGAATATATCCCCTTGAATTTGAAAAGATAGTCTTGCCCATAGTGCTTGAGTGATGAAAATCCTAGCTAAATTGATAGACTTATAAGCATGTCAAGTCCTAGGAGGAGTATTGAGCAACGAAAATGAGTAAGAGTGAGTCCCACTCGCACTCATTATCTACGTTGCTAGCGTAGCAGAGGATTGGACCGTGAGAACGAATGTTTCCTTAGTCCCAAAAGAGGATTACTATGACTACAAACCCCTGATGTATGCGCTTTTACCCCGGCAAGGTACTGGGCGGATGCCGCAATGACATTACTTTGTTGTACCATCACCGGCTCATAGGTGGTAGGTGTAGGTCCAAGAAAACTCCAAGATAGGTTTCATGATGATAGAACTCTGATGTGATGTGATGGTTTGATGTTGATGGATAGTGAGGTGATAGTATCTTATCCCTTACTCTGAGGTGAGGCTGAGTGATTGATGACAGATTTTTTTTATAATGTTACCTTTTATTTAGCACATTTTACATACAGTACATTCTATGCACTAATGCCCCTCTGGCGCTGCATCATTTTATGATGCAAATACGGTAGACCGAGGACTTCAACAACCTAATGGTTGTGGTTCAGATATTTGATTCTAGTCCGTGGTGAGTCCTCCCCAACATTTGGAGGATGACTATTTATTTACCTTTATGTTAGAATTTCTTTGATTATGGTACCCATAGCCTATCATGGTGCCTTCTTAGATATTAGTTATAGAGGCTTCATAGACAAAGACGACACGACGGATGATGTTAGGATTGTTTTATTCTTGTTCCCTTTCTTTGAGATATTTACTCTTATTATCTTATGATGGTTGGTTATTTTATTGAATTTTTGCATATGAATCAATGGGACGATGGAGATGATATACTAGGTGGTGTGTTTAGGGAATAGAAATAGTCTTCAAGTGCTAGTCAAGTCTAGTCTAGGGTACCCTCCCGAGGTGTGACAAACTTGGTATCAGAGCCCATAGTTCGAGTCTCCTCAGGAGTCTATGAAGTCGTGTCTAGTAGAGTCTTATTTATGGGTGTGTTCTGCGCCACACTTCATAAACAGGAGGCTATAGGACATTAGAAAATGTTAGCCTTCTTCTATGATCTGAAATCGTGTTAAAAGTTAACTTGTGAAATCCTACTTTTAACTCGTGCATTTTACGCCTATAGAAAATGCTGCCCAAGAGAACTGCCGCTCAGATAGACGCCTCATCTCCCGTTGCTGAGAACACCCAACCGGAGGTTCTGATTCAGACTGAGACCAGGAGATGTGGATGCTTCGCTAGGACTGCTAAGGTCCCTCAGGCGCCCCCTACTCAGACACAGCCAGCTGCCACTGCTGATGCAGAATTTTGAGGTGCCATCATTAAGCTGACACAATTAGTGGCCTCACAGGATAATAGCCAAGGATCCCAAGCTCTTAGTTCTATCTTGTAGGAGCCCTCAGTTGCAACTCGGCTCAGAGATTTCTTGAGGATGAACCCGCCAGTAAATATGGGGTCAAAGGTGGAGGAAGACCCGCATAATTTTATTGATGATATTTACAAGGTTCTGAGGGCTATGCATGCGAATGACCTTGAGGAAGTAGAGCTTGCGTCCTACCAGCTGAAGGACATGGCTAATGTGTGGTACACCCAGTGGGAGGGGAGTAGAGGTGAGGATGCGGAGCCTGCCTCATGGGATGAGTTTAAAACCGCCTTCCTTGATCACTTCTTTCTTCAAGAGTTCAGGGAGGCAAAGGCAGAGGAGTTCGTGAATCTGAAGCAGGGGGGATGACTATGAAGGAGTATAGCCTTAAGTTCATGAAACTATCAAGGTATGCTCCAGAGATGGTGAAAGACATGAGGCAGAGAATGAGTAGGTTTGTGTCTGGTCTGGCCAAACATTTGCAGAAAGAGTGTAAAGCTGCTTTGTTGATTGTTGGTATGAACATCTCTAAACTTACAGTTTATGCCCAGCAGATAGAGAAGGATAAAAAGAGAGATAGAAAAGAGTATCTGAGCAGAAAGGAGAAGTCAGTTGGACACGAGCCTAGTCCCTAGAGAAAAAATAGGGGTGACAAATCCTATTTCCAGAAGAGATCATTATATACCGCACCTTTGGCAGCAAGTGTACCCATACAACCAAGCAGGTATGACTAGAAATCTCAAAATTATTAGAATTTAAGGACCCCGGATATCCAATCCCAGGCCAATATGACTCAGGGCCCGAGTGGAAAGCCAGATTGTGTCACTTGTGGGAAACTCCATCTGGGTAGGTGTCATCTGGGCACGGATGATTGTTTCCTATGTGGGCAGGCGGGTCACTTCTAGCAAGAGTGCCCAAAGAGGAGACGAGGTGAAGAAAGCAGCAGAGCTCAGTGTTTGACAGCACCTCCAGCAGGTAATCAACAGAAAGGTACTACTACTACGGGTATAGGAGGCAGGACATACTTTCTTTATGCTATGGGTAACCGCCAGGAGCAAGAGGTTGTACCAGATATTGTCATGGGTATGCTCCATGTCTTCACTTATGATTGCTATGCCTTACTTGATCCGGATGCTACGTTGTTCTTTTTTTTTTTACCCCTTTTGTGGCTAGGAAGTTTGGTATTCTTCTCGAGTGTTTGCTTCAACCCTTTTCTGTTTCTATTCCTATTGGCAAGTCTATCCTAGCTGAGAGGGTTTATAGGGATTGTGTGGTCTCTATTTATCATAGAGACACTTTAGTTGATTTGATAGAGTTGGAGATGGTTGATTTTGATGTAATAATGGGCATGGATTAGCTTCATGCTTGCTATGCTTCTGTTGACTATAGAACCCGGAGTTATGCTGCCCCTAAGGGTAAATTCATCTCTTATCTTAGAGCCAGGAAGTTGATATCCAAGTGTTGTATTTACCACCTCGTGCAAGTAAAGTCTGATGATGTTGAGTCTCCTACTCTTGAGTCATTCCCGATAGTGAACGAGTTTCTCGAGTCTTTCCTGATGATCTTACTAGAGTCCCTCCTGATAGAGAGATTGACTTTGGGATTGATGTTCTTCTCGAGACCAAACTATCTCAATTCCACCTTATAGAATTGCCCCCGTAGAGTTGAGAGAATTGAAAGAGCAATTGAAAGACTTTTTAGATAAAGGGTTCATAAGGCATAGTGTCACTCCTTAGGGTGCTCCTGTTCTATTCGTGCATAAGAAAGATGGATCTTTGAGGATGTGTATAGACTACCGGCAGTTAAACAAGGTTACCATAAAGAATAAGTATCCTCTTCCCAAAATAGATGATCCCTTTGACCAGCTTTAAGGTGCTACTCGTTTCTCAAAGATAAACCTCAGACTGAGTTACCAATAGTTGAAGGTGATGGAAAGTGATATTCCTAAGATAGCCTTTAGGACATGGTATGGTCACTTCGAATTCGTGATCATATCCTTCGGGTTGATAAATGCACCTTCAACATTCATGGACTTGATGAATAGGGTATTTAGACCATATCTTGACATGTTTGTGATCGTGTTAATTGATGAAATCCTCGTGTATTTGAGGAATGAAGGGGAGCATGCTAATCACCTTAGAGTGGTTTTGCAAACACTCAAAGATCATGAGTTGTATGTCGAATTCTCCAAGTGTGAGTTTTGGCTCATGCTAATGGCCTTCTTAGGCCATGTCATTTCGGGAGATGGCATTCGGGTGGATACTCAGAAGATTGAGGCGGTTAAGAACTGGCCAAGACCCACCTCTCCAACAGAAATAAGAAGTTTCTTAGGTTTGGCCAGCTACTACCACAGATTTGTGGAGGGCTTCTCTTCACTGTCAGACCCATTGACAAAGCTGACTCAAAAGAAGGCCAAGTTTCAGTGGTCTAAGGCCTGTGAGAAAAGCTTTCAGGAGTTGAAGACTAGATTGACTATAGCACCAGTGTTTACATTACCAGACGGGTCGGGTGACTTCATGATATATTGTGATGCGTCCAGAGTTGGTTTGGGGTGTGCGCTTATGCAGAGAGGGAAGGTGATAACTTATGCTTCTAGACAGCTTAAGACTCATGAGAAGAATTGTCCGACCCATGACCTAGAGTTGGAAGCTGTGGTATTCACACTTAAGATCTGGCGTCACTATTTTATATGGAGTGCATGTAGACGTGTTCACCAATCATAAGAGCTTGCAGTACATGTTCAGTCTGAAAGAGCTCAACTTATGGCAGAGGAGGTGGCTGGAGTTGCTCAAGGATTATGATATGAGCATCCTCTACCACCCAGGAAAGGCTAACATTGTTGCTGATGCTCTTAGTAGGATTTCCATGGATAGCATTGCCCATGTGGAAGAGGGGAAGAGAGAGTTAGCCAAGGAAGTGCATAGATTGGCTCGATTAGGGGTGCAACTTGAGGAGAATAACGAAGGCGGGGTGAATGTTCAGAATGGTTCTACTTCATCCATAGTGTCTGAGATAAAGGAAAAGCAAGACCAAGACCCTGTCTTACTCCAATTGAAAGAAATGGTCAACAAACAGAAGGTGATGGTTTTCTCCAAAGGGGGAGATGGGGTATTGAGATATCAAGGGAGATTGTGTGTACCTGATATTGATGGTGTTTGAGATAGAATCATGGCTGAGGATCATAGCACGTGGTATTCCATTCATCCTGGCTCCACCAAGATATACCACGACTTGAGGGAAGTCTATTGGTGGAATGGGATGAAGAAGGACATTGCTGAATTCGTTTCTAAGTGTCCCAATTGCCAAATTGTTAAGGTTGAACATCAGAAACCTTATGGGTTAGCTCAGAACTTTGAAATTCTGGAATGGAAGTAGGAGACGATCAACATGGACTTCATCACGGGCTTACCCCAATCCCGAAAGCAACATGATTCAATATGGGTGATTGATGACGAAGTTAGCCCACTTCTTAGTAGTTAAGACAACTTACACTGATAAGTAGCATGCCCAACTGTATATCCATGAGATTGTGAGGTTGCATTGTGTTCCTTTGTCCATTATCTTGGAGAGAGGATCTCAATTTACCTCTCGATTTTGGAGATATTTCTATAAGGGACTAGGTACGAAGCTAAATTTGAGTACTGCTTTTCACTCCCAGATAGACGGGCAGGCAAAAGCACACTGATCAGACTTTGGAGGATATGTTGAGGGCATATGTCATTGACTTCAAAGGAAACTGGGATGATCATTTACCATTGATTGAATTCACATACAACTTTAGCTACCATGCCAGCATTCAAATGGCCCCCTACGAGGCATTGTATGGGAGGAGATGTAGATCCCCAATTGGCTGGTTCGAGGTCAGTGAAGCTGAGTTGATTGGGCCTGAACTCATACACCAATCTATGGATAAAGATAAAGTCATCAAGGAAAGATTGAAGACAACCTAGAGTCACTAGAAATCATATACGGACGTGAGAAGAAGAGACTTGGAGTTCGAGGTAGACATTTGGGTGTACTTGAAGGTTTTACCATGAAGGGTGTCATGAGATTTGGCAAGAAAGGGAAGCTGAGTCACTGTTATATTGGGACATACCAGATTGTAAGTAGGATTGGGAAGGTTTTGCTTACGAGTTAGAATTGCCTTTCGAGTTAGATGGAGTTCACCCGATGTTCCACGTCTCTATGCTGAAGAAGTGTTTAGGGGATCTAACCTTAGCAATTCCGGTGGAGAGTACGGGTGTGAAGGATAGCTTATCATATGAGGAAATTCTAGTCCTGATTCTTAACTGATAGGTTCGCAAATTGAGGAATAAAGAGATAGCCTCCGTCAAAGTCTTATAGAGGAATCAATTTGTTGAGGAAGCTATGTGGGAAGATGAGGAAGCGATGAAACTCAAATACCCACATCTATTCATGCCATGTGATGATAATGTTGATGGTAAATACTCTTATTCTTATCAATTTCGAGTATTCCTTTCAATTAAGTTGATGCGTTATTTTATTCCATTTCTGAGCCTAAGACAGAGATAGAAAGGTGATGGACAGTGAGAGTTCGAGTGTTCCCGAGTGAGGAATAAAATGAGTTCCGAGGTTATTCGAGTCCCTATTCGACTTTTACTCATCATTCGAGGATAAATGATTCCAAGGGGGAGATGATGTAATGCCCCATAAAATTACTAAAATGCCCCTAAACTTTATCATGCGCACAAGATATCTTCCCAAGCTCTGATGGAAAATCCGAGACCGAATTTGCGATCAGTACGAAAAACTGAGTCGAAAAATGGTCTCAACATAGCTTTATCACGAAAAAATGTGATTTATTTTTTCCAAAGTGAGCCTAAAACAGTGAGGTTTCCGTGCCCCTTCCGCGATGTACGGAGGACGCGAAACTACACTTGTATTTTTTTAAAACTTTATAAAAACTGAGAAAATGCAAAAAAGTGCAAATTTGCACCAGTGCACGTCTCGCGCTGGTGTATGAGAAGTTGTTTTTTTTTTCTTTTGATTCAGGAAGGGCAATTTCATCCTTCCTGATATATTTTTATATCCCTAGGTTGGTTTTAGAACGTGAATTTGTACAAAAGGATTTAGACCTATTATTTTTCAAAGATTTTTACACTAAGTCTAAGAAAGAAGAAGGAGAAACAAGTGAAGGTTTTCAGATAAGATTCAATCCTTGAAGAAAAATCTTCATTCCCAGGTATGTAAAGGCTACTCAAAAGCATGGTATGGTTCTTCCATGTGCGCCATATAGAGTTAGGATGTATAATTGATATTTGAAAGTCTTAAATTGTGATTCTTGAAATGTATCTTGATTTGTAGTAGGTAATGCTTAAAATGATCTTGAGTTCTTGATTTTATGCTTTGAGCTTTATTTTGCATCCTAAATTGATGATCGTCATTTACAAGGTTTACTGTATAATCTTCATTACAATCTAATCATGATTTAACCTTTGCAAATTCTCTTGGTGAACACTTCAATAAAGTACTTAGGGGGATGTCTAGATCCTTGATTGTTTGAATGTTATGTTTGACTGAGTCTGAGTCCTGAGGTGATGAGTGTTGATGACTGTCGTAACTGAAATCATATTGCTAGAGTCGAATGAATATATCCCCTAAAACTTGGAAAGATAGTCTTGCCCCTAGTGGTTGAGTGATGGAAATCCTAGATGAATTGATAGACTCATGAGCATGTCGAGTCCTTGGAGGAGTATTGAGCATCGAAAATGAGTAAGAGTGAGTACCACTCGCACTCATTACCTACATGACCAATGTAGGTAGAGGATTGGACCGTGAGAATGAATGTTTCCTTAGTCCCAAAAGAGGACTTACTATGATTACAAACCCCTAATGTACGCCCTTTTAGCCCGGCAAGGTACTGGGCTGATGCTGCAACGACATTGGTTCGTTGTACTATCATCAACTCATAGGTGATGGGTGTAGGTCCAACAATCACCTGATAGGTTTCATGATGATAGAACTCTGATGTGATGTGATGGTTTGATGTTTGATAGATAGTGAGGTGATAGTGTCTTGTCCCTTACTCTGAGGTGAGGCTAAGTGATTGATGAGAGATTTTATTTATAATGTTTCCTTTTCTTTAGCTCATTTTACATACAGTAAATTCCATGTACTAACACCCTTCTGGCACTGCATCGTTTTATGACGAAGATAAAGTATACCGAGGACTTCAGCAGCCCAATCATTGAGGTTCACATCTTTGGTTCCAGTCCGTGGTGAGTCCTCCCCAGCATTTGGAGGATAGTTATTTATTTACCTTTATGTCAGTATTTCTTTAATTGTAGCACCCATGGCTCGTCATGGTGCCTTCTTCGATGTTAGTTATAGAGGCTTCATAGACATAGACGATTGATGGATGATGTCGGGATTGTTTTATTCCTGTTCCCTTTCTTTGAGATATTTAATCTTATTATTTTATGATGGTCGGTTATTTTGTTGAATCTTCCGCATATGAATGGATGAGACAATGGCGGTTGAGACTAGGTGGTCCGCTTGTGGACTAGAAATAGTCTTTGAGTGCCAGTCACGTCTAGGGTACCCTCCCGGGGCGTGATAATAGTGAAGGCCCACCTCTCTTTCCGGGCCAAGTTTTGGTGGTCCATTATTTATTGGTGTATCCGACCCACTTTCATGGATAATGTGATTACTTTAGAGCAGGCTATATTATTAGCCAGCATCTTAGCTGGTTATGAGATAGACTGGGCCGGGATCATCTTGGAGTAGATCCATGAGGCAGCCATTCGGACGAACACCTCACTGCCATTTCCTCTTTTGATTCATTAGTTGTGTAGTGCAGCGGGTATTCCTATTGACCCCCACCGAACAAACATATAGAGGCTATAAGCACCATGGATCCCAACCTGATAAAGGCTGACGAGAACTCAATGGCCTTACCAAGAGCAGCTCCTCCTATTTCAAAACTATTTCCAGTAGAGCCTCCGACTCAGAGTGCACCTCCAGCTGCTACCGGTACTATTTCAGTTGCTACAAAGCCCATGCCAGCTATGGAGATCAGGTCCACACCATTCTCCAGTACTCCGGCACAAGCAACAACTTCATTACAAGTTGATTCTCTTACTTATGCTATTGCTTTTCAGGCATTATTAAGCAGGGTGACTACGGTGGAGTCCATACTTCAAGCTCTATCTGCACGGGTCAAACCTTGGGTTGACCGGACCGTATATGGACTCTGAGGAGAGAATGAAGCATTTGCCCTTGATTTCGTAGATAAGAGAGTTAGAGCGGTGGATGCTCGAGTAGATGCCTTCGAGGCGAGAGTCCAGCAGAGACTTAAAGGAGATCGACCTGCTGACATAAGTGCTGTAAACTAAGGAGTTGGCCAAGTTTAAGGCTGAATTATTGCAGATGTTGGCAACTCCTGTTGCAGCCCCGAAGGTATCACCAATGGCGATGAGGCATTTGAGTGGCTAGCCGACCGTCTGGACGTCCATGGGAAGAGGCCCCTTGAGCATGATGATGATCTAGATCTGACTTAGAAGAGGTCAAGACCGGAGGAGGAGCCCATACTCGAGGTAGTGGTGCAAGAGTCGTTATTGGTGAAAAAATGGGTAACCCTCTTATGGTTATTGATGCATTCATACATTTTTGAGTATTTGGCAATGTTTGTTCTGATACTATGAAGGTAAGCTAAGGTTGAAAGCATGATGTATGAGTCTATACTTGATTGCGGGATGCAATACCATGTGTGTTGTGAGCTTATTTTGCTGCATTCATGCATCTTGTATTGACTCAGAACTTGGCTTAGTACTAGATTGGTTAGTGATGTGGTTGATAAGGAAAGGTCTTAGGCCATTGTTCTTTGAGTGAAGCCACTTTTAGCCTAAATGACCCACCAAATGAGTGAGTGAATCCCTTGTTCCAAATTTTTGAGCTTCTCATGTACTTATTCTTTGTTGACACATTGCTAGCTTAACTTTATTTGATGAAATACCTTGATATTGGCCCTGGTCTGTGCTTAGACATGTGAACCTTAATTGAGGTTAAAAGCCTAAGTTGATGGTATCTACAAGTTGTGGCCCTAGTTTGAGGAATAGATATTGTGTACCTCATCTCAAGCTAAAAGCCTAAGTTTAGGATGACCCTTATTGTGGTAAAATAATGACAATGAGGTGTTTAGTTAGGAAAAAAAGAAAGAAATGGAAAAAATCATGAGCCAAGTGAAGAAAAAGAAAAAGAAAAGTGCCTTGAATTGAGAAAAAGTAGCAAGAATTGAGTTCAGAAATAAGGCACAACTGAAAATAGAAAGAAAGCACTCGAGAAAGGTTCAAAACAGGAGAATAAGGGGGATGTTTTGAAAAGGCTTGGATTATGAAAGCAAAAAGTGTTGG
The DNA here is from genome assembly GCA_011800125.2 of Solanum clarkiae. Lineage (NCBI taxonomy): Eukaryota > Viridiplantae > Streptophyta > Magnoliopsida > Solanales > Solanaceae > Solanum > Solanum clarkiae. The sequence continues at coordinate 18,925 of JAABOM020105346.1, forward strand.
TAAACATGGTTCAAAGATAGCTTTTAGTCACTACTTGCCTAAAATGCCATACCAAAGCCCACTGAACCTACGTTACAAGCCCATAAGTCCTAAAGTGATCCAAATCCACTTTATCACCAAGCTAGAAGATGAGTTTAGAGGCAAGCTTATGGTGTCAGTTAGTATGCATGAATTTCAATTGTGAGAGTGAGAATGCTTCCTCAGTCCCAGAATTCTAAATACTTTTTGAGTGAGTATGAGGGACTTTTTCCTGTAAGGGCATTTGCACTACTTGAGTAGCATATGACTATACCAGCTATTATGGACGGTTGATGCTCCTTAACTTGTCATAGTTGGATTTCCAAGTATCTAATTATGTCCTAGTTTTGCTTAATAACTTTGCAATCCTGTTTTCCAAATTTACCCAAAGGAGTTCTTGTATATTCCATTAGTATAGCTACTATGTATTTCTCATTGTCTGCTTAGATTGCATCATCGCTTGAGGACAAGCAACAATTCTAAGTTGAGGGTGTTGATGTGATATCAAAATACAACCCAAAATAAAGAATTTTGTGAGTTCTTAATGCGACTTTTTATGATTTTTATGTGTGTTTGTGTTGTTGTTGTAGAAAAGTTAGGTTGAATGACTTTGAAGAAAAGTTGCAGATTTTGCTGAATCAGACATACGAGCTCACCTACGAGTCATAGCCCAAGCTATGAGTCGTGAGGTGTGTCATAGCAAGAAACAGAGACCAAAAACTCAAAAATCTACTCAGTGGAGGTCAACCCTCTGAGGCCATCCTACAAGTCGTAAGTTTCACTATGACTCATGTAGGTGGATTCATAGCAAGAATCGGAGAGCCAAACTGTTGGACCAAAAACTGAAGGCCAAGACTACGAGAGGAACATGTGAGTCGTAGAGCAAGAAATGACTTGTACCTGTGGGTGGCACTAGTTTAGTCTGAGATGCCAAGAACCTTATGTGAGGCCTTGACTACGGCTCGTAGCTCACTCTAGGAGTCGTACCTGCAAGGTGTACCAACTGCCAATTGTCTTTTCTGTGTTATTTTTAGGGTTTATTTGTAAATAGTATAAATACATTTAGTTCAATTTTTTATAAGGAGAGGCCAGATTTTAGAAGATAGAACTTGCCTTTGAATATTCTCTCAATAATATTTTAGGGTTTAAGATTAGTTTATTATTCTCTCTTGGAAAACTCATTTTGGGATTGTAAATCTTGCTTTGTACTTATTGTTGATCAATCAAGCTTCTGGGTTTGCAACTTGTGGTGCCTACATTCTTCAGTGTTTTTGGTAAAACTCTCATTTATGTCTTTTATTTGCATTTTTTTGCTTGTTTTACCTTAGTCATGGATAGCTAAGCACCCACAACTTGGGGTTATGGAAATCATGGGTAGTTAACTTGAAATAACTTAGGTTTATTGCATTTCTATGATTGGGGTTTGCGTGTATTGTTTATTTCCCTTCATTTTGATTGTCGTTTAGAAGTGGCCAACACCAAACCCCACCTATTATCACTAGCCCGACCAAGGTAGTGACGAATAGGAAAAGGGAAGTAGATGAAAGGAATCAATTGATGTGTTATCATCTATTCAACCAAACTTGACCATGGGGAGGTTTACTGGTACAATTGGTAATGGTTAGTAGGAAAGCCATGGTGGCCGACCAAGCACCATGGTGAAATTTGACCTTCACCTTCAAAAGAGGGCTAGAAGAACCTACGTTACCATCTTGCATACACCTATGATAGGTGAAGGAAAGTTCCAAAGTCCCAAAGGTAGTAGGAGCATGGTACTTTATGACAGGTGCCCAAAATGTGGTAGACTCCATGATGGATCATGTTTGAAGAAAACCACTACTTCTTATGGTTGTGGAGAGGAGGGTCACAAGATAATAGATTGTCCTCATATGCACAAAAAGGGTAGAGGTGGTGATGTTGATCAAGGGGATGCTTCAAGGCGTAATCAGTTCTATTCTCTTCAAACAAGGCAAGGAGGGAAGAGGTGTCCGATGATGCTATGAAAGTACCCCAAATAGTGCTCGAAAGTGTGCCACAAAAGTGCCCAAAATCGTATTTTCTATATATCTAAAAACCTATTTTTTATTTTGAAAATCCAACTTCATATTCTTGTTTAGGGGATGAACTTGAGTGGTAAATGGGTCTAACTCAAATTTTAGAGTGACCGTATTAAAATCCAAAAATCGCAAAAGTATGATTTAGGAGGGTCAACTTTGAAGAGGAATATCTCTTAGCACACAAAGAAATGGGTGGCCCATGACCTTCCAAATAAAATCTCTTTGAATTAGATTTCCAACGCACTTGGTTTCACCTCATTCTGAGCTCAAATAAAGAATTTATGCCAGTTTTCATACAACTCATATGTGCAGAGATGCAAATTCTAGTGGAAGCGACATGGAGAAGTGTATTTTGGTCCTATTTTTTTTTTACTTCGGTCCAAGACTTTCAAGTCTTGGGCCTAAGGGTTCCCATACTTGAAAATACCTATACTTAGCCTTATTTCACCCTCATATCATCCAAAACATTCCCCAATGCTCACTCAAACACTTAGATTCATATTTCACTCTAAATTCATGTCCCAAAGCTAAAGACCAATCTTAAAGATTTCATCAAGGATTTCATTCAAGCTTCAAGTCTATATCTCCAATCTTCACCATGAGTTTCTCCAAAGCTAAATTATGTGGGTTTCTTTCATAGTTTCCTTTCACCCATGATTCACAAGCCTCCTTTTTCTCAAATTGCATGATTAAAAGTTGATTTACAAATGGCTCTTCCTTATTATGAAATCCACTACACACTATGTTAAAGCTATATGAAATTGTGACTGTTTTGTTATGTTTTGAGCTATGCAGCTTTGATCTATTGTAAGATTTGAGGAGGGATTTTGATGTATTTGCTTGAGGGTGTTGCAAGGTACTGATTGATAGTTTTACAATAGATTTTCTTTCATAATTTCATCTCTATATTTCATGGTTTTATACTAGTATTATACACCATCTAAGTGTTTGACAAAATGTCCGAATGTGGTTTCTTGAGGAGTTGAAGGTCCAAAGCATGAGATATGCTATGATTGCCTATATGATGATGAAATGAGCTTATGTATATAATATATTCTATATAAAGTGTTGCATTAGACCATGCCTGATCCGGGGGGACAAGAGCTTGGGTGACTGAGGTGGGGGGTTGAACTCATCAACCGAGGTAAGAGTTTGTACTCATCAACCATGTGAGGGGTTTCTACTTAGCCTCCGTGGTGATTGATGTGCTGTCAAATTACACCACATTTGGTGCCTAAAATAAGGGGTTTTGTGAGTTCTTAAAGCGACATTTTAGTGTTTTGATGTGTTTTTATGTTAATCTTGCAAAAAAGTTAGGTTGGAATGATTTTGAAGAAAAGTTGCAACTTTTGCTGAAGCATAGGCCATATGAGCCCTCGTATGAGTTGTAGCTCACGCTATGAGTCGTAGGTTATGTCGTAGTAGGAATTAGAGACAAAAAATCAGAAATCTACCAAGTGAAGGTCATGCTTATGAGCCTAGTCTACGAGTCATATGACACACTACGACTTGTATAGGTGGACTCGTAGCAAGAATCAGAGAGCCAAATTGTTGGACTAAAAATTGAAGACCAAGACTACGAGACCAATATACGAGTCATAGATCGAGTAACGACTCATACATATGGGTTGTACTACTTCAATCCTAGATGCTAAGAACCTAATACAAGACCCTGACTACGAATTATAGGCCAAACTACGAGTCATAACTGCGAAATTTATCAGATGCCAACTGTCTTTTCTGCATAATTCCTAGGGTTGTATTGTAATTACTATAAATAGTTTAAGTTAGCTTTTTGAAGAGAGTTCGAACAGTAGACATTTCTCCATTACATTTCCAAGCTTTTCTTAGGTTTTTAGAGTAGATTATTATTCTCTTTGGAAAATCCATTTTGGGGATTGCAAATCTTGCTTTGTACTCATTATTGATCGATCAAGCTTATGAGTTTGCAACTTATGGTGCCTAACACCTTCATTGTTAATGGTGAAACTCTCAACTATGTCTCTTATGTGTTTTTTTGTGTGTTTTATCTTAGCTATGAGTATCTAAACACCCACAACTGGTTCTACGAGGCCAGTATACGACTCGAAGGTCACCCTATGTGTCATAACTGCACTTGTACCTGCATATGTACAGTTGCATCAGTGCAAAGTTACTTGTTAGTTGTTTTTTGTCTCTTATTCTTTGCTAAGTATTTCAGTGGATCAAACATCTTGGATTTAAATGATGTTTTGTGGGTTGTTTGCAGATAAAATGCCTTCCAAAGACAAATGGGATATTTAAGCTCTTCAACGGAGGTTGCGGGATGAAACCTCCGACACCAGGCAATCCGAGAGCTATGTGGAAGTCCACAAAGTCAGGCTAGATCTGGAGGCCAATCGACCTCAGACTCGGGCGCTTGCAGCAATGACTCCCATAGAAGTGAGTGGTTCCTCCCAATCTGAAGAGGAGGAACAACAGGGCAACGGGGCTATATCAGATAGTAGCTTGCCGCAGATGACCCCCTCACATTTTGGCTCTGAGTCAGAGTCAGAACACACCTCCCAGACCTAAGAGGAGGAGGTCCAGTCCAACCCCCAGCCGATCGTAGATGGTGTGTCCCTAGAATGAGAGAAATATATGACCAGGGGTTGGAGGATAAAGGGCATGGCCAGCCGGTCTGCCAATTTCAGGAGGAGTCCAGGTTGAACAATGCGGGATTAGATAGAGTACTCAGATTAGATGCGGGATTGGACGAGCACGGACTTACGTGTACCACACAACAGCTAAGCAAATATGCCCCTTACATAGTTCGTGAGTTTTATGCTGCACACTTGCTACATTCCGCCGGGGCTGCCGAAGAACAAAAGACCAATTGAGTAGCCAAGGTTATGGGTGGTGACAGTCCGGGGGAGGAGAGTTGATATCTCGGAGGAGACGATCCAATGTGTGCAGTTTGGGCCTAATATACAGTCCCTTAGGCTATCGTGGAGTATGATAGACGTATTGAGAAGATGTGGACAGCGATGAATGGGAACAACATTAGCACTAGTATGGAGCTCCTACGGTGGATCGCTAGCCAGATTTGTGAGGAGGGTGTCAAGATGACTTGGGTAACAAACCCCGCTGATCTTATAGTAAAAGCCTACCTCTCATTTAGGGTCAAGTTCTGGTGGTCCATTATCCGTTGGCGTATTAGGCCAACTTTTATGGATAATGTGATCACCCTCAAGAGAGCAATATTGTTGGCCAACCTTCTAGCTAGGTATGCTATAGATTAGGCCCGGATCATTTCAGAGAAGATTCACTAGGCTATAGCTCGGACGAGCACCTCACTGCCATTTCCAGTTTTGATTCATCGACTATGCAGTGAGCAGGTGTTCCTATTGACCCTCACCAGGACCCTCATGTAGAGGCCATATGCACTATAGATCCCAGCCTGATAAAGGCTGATGAGAACCCGATGGCCTTACCTAGAGCTGCCCACCTCCTATACCAGAGCCATTTTCGGTCGAGCCACAGGTTCTAGGTTTACCTCCAGTTCCTACAGGTGCTACTTTGGCCACTACAGAGCCCACATCGGCAATCGAGATCGAGTCTACACCTTCCACCAGCACCCCAACACCAGTAACAACCACATTTCAGGTTGACCCTCTTTTCTCTGCTATTGCTTTTTGGGCTTTATAGCATAGGGTGGCTATAGTAGAAGGTAGGCTACGAGAGTTATCAGTACGGGTCTGGCCGTTGATTGATCAAACTGTTTGGGATGCCGAGGAGAGGATGAGGGCATTTTCCCAAGAGTTAGTTGATGATAAATTCTGAAAAATTGATGCACGAGTCAATGCATTTGAGGCTAGAGTCCAAAAGAGGCTCAAGGGTGCTAGGCCTGCCGACACGAGTGCGGTGACTGATGAGTTGGTTAGGTTCAAGGATGACTTGCTTCAGTCGTTGGTAGCCCCTATTCTAGCCCCATAGGTAGTAGTGGTAGGTGATGAGGAATTTGATTAGCTCACCAATCATCTGAACACCCGCTGGAGGAGGCCCCTTGAGCATGCTAATCTAGAGCCGACCACGTAAAGGCCGAGACCTGCAGAGGAGGAGCCCATACTTGATGAGGTGGTGTAGGAGTCGCTTTTATTGGCGGCTATTCAGAGAGAGAGAGAGAGAGCATTACACACCCTATCTTGAGAGGGTACTTTAGCATAGGAGGAGAGGAAGACTTAGGACCCTACAAACCAGCCTGAGACTGGTGCGTGAGCACCATGATGTTTGACCACTTTTGACCCCAACTCTTACTTTTCTTTATGGACACTCTTTTTTTTTGTAGATAATATTGTTTTTATTTTGGATTTTGTGGATGTTCTTGTTGGATAATGTTTTTATGTTGTGTTTGGATATTAGTTTTGTTAACTGTTAGTTTTGAATGTATATATATCTATGTTATGTTTTCGTA
>JAABOM020105355.1:0-67128 GCA_011800125.2 Solanum clarkiae
CCAAAAAGCACAGCACAGAACAATTATATACAACATACAAATAGGTAGCATAACATTACATCGTCTCTCTATGTTCGAAGTTAACAATCCCAAATCCATTCTAACTTCAACCAAACTATATGTAACATACTCACATATAAAATCAGACATAAAACAGTCCAAAAATAGTCTCAAAGTAGATGGAGATCATAGAACAACAATTCCCATCTACCAGCCCACAAGTTCATATTAAGAACACAATTGCAATATCATATAAGAACTCACTTTTTGCGAACTGTAAAAATGGTGTAGCAACCTATATACATTATTAAAGAACCAAAAGTCATTAAGAACAACAACCTCCTATCATAATAAATCCGACCAAGAATAGAAAAACTCCCAAATAAACAAGAAAAATGACAACAATCTTGGAACACATGTAGTCCAAAATTTCAGCACAAACATAACAAGCATATACTTCTTGTTTTTCATGAAGAAACCATATTAAATACTCAACTATAATTACTTAAATTTACCTTAAAATATTAGGGCCTCTTCAAGAACCCTAAAAGTCTCTTGTGGCTACTTGTAAATTCAAGAAAGAGTTGAGAGAAAACTTGGAAAAACAATCTGATTTTGGTTAAGTTAAATGAGTTGAATGAGCTTCTTATAAGCCCCTTTTAAAACAACATTTGGCCAACTTAATTTCCCATTATAAGCCTTATTTTATCAAGTGATTAATGTACCATTTTCTCCCTTTCACTTGGGCCTTAAGGGGCTCCAAATAGATGGTCCTTTACTTCCTATTTTTCTCTGTTCTCTTTAGTTAGTTTTGGCCTAAATTATCAAATGAATTGTGATATCTTTGGGCTCTTTTTATATTTTTCTTGGGCTGAAAATATAGTCCATTTATGATGCTACAACATAGGCTAAAGTTACACCCTTGACACGGACTTTATTTATAATCGGACTTGGACAAATTCAATGTAGGGCCTCATCTTCGTTTAGCTAGCAAATTTATCTAAGCAAGTAGGTTACTCACTTGCTAGATTCCTAAGTCCTACAAGCACTTCACTTCTCTCATTTTATTTAAGGCCTCAATTTGACTTAAAACTTCTATACACTCAACCCTCTTCAGCGTTAGACATACATATTGCCCTCTAATTTGAGATTCAATCACTTTTAAAGAAATAGGCGCTAATTGACCAAGCCATACCAAGTTTCATGTGCACCGGACTAGTACATTTAAGGTGTGGGGTGTTACAAATACTTTATATAGAGTGTATCATATGCACAAGCTCATTCCATCATCATAACATCATTCATATCATATCTCATACTTTGGACCTTCAATTCCTCAAGAAACCATAACCGAACATTTTATCAAATACTTATAGGGTGTGCAGTGCTAGTATAAAATCATGAAATTCAAGAGTGAAATCCTACTAGAAAATCCAGTGTAAAGCCATCAATAGATACTTGGTAACACCCTCCAACAATATACATCAAGATCCTTCACCAATACACAGCATAGACCTTTGATTCATAGCCCAAAACATAGTAAAATAGTTACAATTTCATAGACCCATCATAGTGTGCAGTAATTTTCAAAATAGATAAGCTCAATGAATAAATCAACTTCAAATCATATAATTTTTTTAGTAAAGAGAGCTTGGGTATCATGGGTGAAAGGAACCCATGAAGGAAACCCACATACCCTAGCTTTTGGAGAAACTCTTGGTGAGGGTTGGAAATGGAGGCTTGAAGCTTGAAAGAAACTTTTACATCCAGAAAAGGTTTTGTGACTTGAATGTAGGAGTGAAAAATATGGATAAGTGTTTAAGTGTGTACTGGGGAATATTTAGGATGATATGAGGGTGAAATATGGCTAAGTATAGGTAAATACACGTTTGGAAACACTTAGGCCCAAGACTTAAAAGTCTTGGACAAAAGTAAAAACTGGTAGAATTTTAATACTAGTGCACGCCCTTGGCTCGTTGCGCCAGGGGCGCAAAAAGCTCGCTGGAATTTGACATTTGGAAAATCAAAATTGCTAATCGTTTGCTCTAAAATTGGGGTTAGACCCTTTTCCCCCTAATTTTGGTCCTTGAGCAAGAATATGAAGTCAAATTTTTGATATCACTCATGAATTGTAAGGTATATGGAAAATACAATTTCGGATACTTCCGAGGCACATTTTTGGCCATTTTTTAGGGTCGTTTCAATATCTCTTCCTTGGGAACATTCATCCCTAAATGTAAAAGAGATGTATAGGAAAAGAGTTATCATAAACAAATCATCCCCAACAAGAATGCAACATTACATTTAAGACACCATTTTCAAAATCTCAACATAAGTGTAAAATCATCATAAGTTGGCTAACTTAAACATGAATGCATATGAATGACATAGGGGCTAAAAGATAATACTTGAAATCATATAGTAGACATAGAATTAGTGCCTTAGTATTGAGTTGAGTGTAAAAGATAAGGATACCACTTTTGCATATCCGCTTCAGCCTCCCATGTAGCACTCTCGACTTGTTGGTTCCTCCAAAGGACCTTAACGAATGTCACCTCCTTGTTCCTCAATCTCTTCATAGGCCTATCCAAAATCTGAACTCCGAACTCTTCATAAGTCAAATTATCCTCAACAATCCCCACCATATTAAGAGGCACAATGGCATTCGGATCACCCACACATCTCCTCAACATGGACACATGGAACACCGGATGAACCAATTCCATTTCACTAGGCAACCTCAACTCATAAGCTACCTTTCCACCCCTTCTTATGATCTCATAAGGACCAACATACCTTGGTATAAACTTTCCCTTCTTACCAAAATAGACCACACCCTTCATGGGTGACACCTTCAGATAAACTCAATCACCAACTTGGAATTCAAGATACCTTCTCCTTACAGCGGCATAGGACTTTTGGCGACTTTGGGACATCTTCAACCTTTCTATAATCATCTTATATTAGAAAAGAGGGGCTACCCATAGTACTACTTACTTACAAAGAAGTGTTGATTAACTTTAAAGCACTAACTCCTTCTTTGCCAAATAGTGTTTCTTCTCTTTTGCAACGTTTTGAAGATGTTTGTCTTGTTGATACTGCAAAGGGTTACCGCCTTTGAGAGGGATTCAGTACCAAATAGAGTTTGTGCCTGGGTCTCAACTACCTAATAGGCCTGCCTGTAGGACTAGTCCTGAAGAGACCAAGGAATTACAAAGCCGAGTTGAAGAACTGCTTAAAAAGGGTTTTGTTAGAGAGAGAATGAGCCCATGTTCTTTTCCTTCGTATTGGTACCCAAAAAGAATGGAACATGGAGGATGTGTGTGGATTGTAGAGCCATCAACAAGATAATAGTAAAGTATTGCCATCCTATCCCCCGTCTTGATGATATGCTAGATCAACTATATAGATCCAAAATATTTTCAAAACTTGATCTTAAAAATGGTTACCATCAGATTTGTATGAATCTTGGAGATGAATAGAAAACTGCTTTTAAGACCAAAAATGGACTGTATGAGTGGTTAGTTATGCCTTTTGTCTTAACAAATGCACCCAACACATTTATGAGACTAATGAATCATGTTTTTAAAGATTTTCATGGAATATTTGTTGTGTTGTATTTTCATGACATCTTGATCTTTTCTCAAAATCTAGATGAGCACTTAGAGCACCTAATCTAAGTTTTTAAAGTCCTTAGAAATCAACACTTATTTGCTAATCTCAAAAAGTGTACTTTCTGTGTGGATCGTGTAGTTTTCTTATGTTTCGTGGTCAGTTCTAAGGGAGTTAAAGTAGATGGTGATAAAATCAAAGCAATTAAAGAATGGCCTAGACCTAATAGTGTAATTGAAGTTAGGGCTTTTCATGGACTTGGTAGTTTTAATAGGAGGTTTGTGAGGGACTTTAGCACCATTGCTTCTCCTTTAACTGAAGTTATTAACACGGATAAGAGTTTTTCATGGCGAAAGGAACAAGATGCTGCATTTAACTTGCTGAAAGGAAAATTGTGTTATGCTCCTCGTTTGCAATTACTTGATTTTTCCAAGTCTTTTGAAGTTGAGTGTGATGCCTCTGGTATAGGCACAGGTGTTATTTTGATGCAAGACACAAAGCCAATTGCCTACTTTAGTGAAAAGTAAAGTAGAGCAACATTGAACTACTCAACATATGATAAGGAGTTATATGCCTTTGTAAGGGCATTAGCTACATAGCAGCACTACTTGTGGCCTCGAGATTTCGTGGTCAAGACTGATCATGAGTCATTGAAGTACTTGAAGATCTAAGGTAAACTTAGTCGTAGGCATGCTAAATGGGTGGTGTTTATTGAAAATTTTCCTTATGTAATTGCCTACAAACAAGGTAAGGAGAATGTGGTTGCTGATGCGCTCTCAAGAAGGTGTGCTTTGATATCTACTCTTACTTAAAAGCTGTTGGGTTTTGACCAAATCGACTTACTCTATGCTAATGATTCTGATTTTGGTAAAATTTTTGATAAATGTAAGTTGGGTCCTTTTGAGAAATTTAATCTTCAAGACGAATTTCTATTTAAGGAAAATAAGTTGTGTGTACCTAACAACTCTTGAACTATTTCTTAGGGAAGCACATTGTGGAGGGATAATGGAAAATTTTGGAGTGCCTAAAACTTTGGAAATACTTTCTGAACATTTTTTTTGGCCTAGCATGAGAAAGGATATTGGAAAACTATGTTCTCATTGTCTTCAATGTAAACAAGCTAAGTTTAGAACATTTCCGCATGGTATTTATTCTCCTTTACCTGTTCCTAGTTCTCTTTGGATTGATATTTCTTTGGACTTCATATTGGGGCTTCCAAGAACTAAATATGGTAAGGATAGTATATTTGTTGTAGTAGACAGATTTTCTAAAATGACTCATTTTATTCCATGTAAAAAGACTAATGTTGCATCTCATGTGGCTGACTTGTTTGTAAATGAAGTGGTTAAATTGCATGTAATGCTAGAACTATTGTTAATGATAGGGATGCCAAGTTTTTAAGTCACTTCTGGAGAATTCTTTGGGGAGAGTTAGGGACCAAATTACTATTTTTCACATCTTGTCACCCACAAACAGATGGGCAAACAGAAGTCGTTAATAGAACTTTTGGGAATAAGAGGGTTGTTTTGAAAGGAAAGTTGACTTCTTGGGAAGAGTACTTGCCTAATGTGGAATTAGATTATAATAGGACCTTTCATTCTTCTACTGGTAAGACTCCTTTTGAAATTGTATATGAATTCAAACCCCTTACCCCTCTTGATTTGTTGCCTTTACCTACTAATGATTTTTCTAATCTTGATGGTAGAAAGAAGGTGGACATGATGAAGAAGATTCATGAACAAACAAGACTTGCAATTGAAAAGAAAAATAAGGAAGTTCATTGCAAAGGAATAAAGGAAGAAAATATGTTGTGTTTAAACCTAGGGACTTTGTTTGGGTGAATATGAGAAAGGAAAGATTTCCTTCCAAAAGAAAGACCAAGCTAGATCCTAGAGGAAGTGGCCCGTACAAAGTCCTTGAAAGGATTAGAGACAATGCTTATAAACTTGATCTTCCTAGTGAGTTCCAAGATAGTGTTACTTTTAATGTTTCTGATCTTTCCCATTTTGATGCTGATTTGAATTCGAGGACGAATTCTCTTAAAGAACAGTGGAATGATAGCATCATACAATTCTCTACTCTTTTTAAGGACAAGGATGAAATGGATGAAGCCATAGAAGATCAAAGGAGGCCCATAACAAGATCTCAAACCAAGGAGTTTAATGATAAACTCAATGGGCTTCAATTGTAGATCCAAAGGTGCCTTTTTGGGGAAGAAGACTAAATCCCAAGAAGGATGAATCGTCAAAATGGTACAATTATTTGGTGGCCCAAATTCAAATCCAAGATGAAGAATTTTAGGGTTAAATTTCATGTAAATAAAGAGTCCAAGAATCAGCCACAACAAAGGTTGCTTTCTTCCCAAGTTTGCAGAGACAACTAGTCAAAACTTTTCAAATTTGTCAAGATTCTTTTCCTATTTGGGTTTTCCCTTATTTCCTTGTTTATATATAGGTTATTAATATTTTTCTTGTTCTATTTAAGGTATCCTAGTATCATTTAATGCTTTCCTAGAACTACTGGGACTATTCCTAATAAGGTAACTTTATTTCCTTTCTAGAGTAGGATTTACCTTGAAATTTTTTTTCTAAGTTTTGTATACTCCTTGGACCTAATCTAAGGAGTCCTATACATCTAAGGACCCTATAATATATGTAGGATCTTTTTATTTCATTAAAGACAATTATATTGATACTAATAATATTTGAGAGAGTTCTGTTGAACCTTTGTGACTTGTTCTTTCAGAATTTATCTTCAAACCTTTACCAGTTCATAGTTTGAGGTATAAAGTACTTTCCTCTTGTGATATCTTTGATTTCTATTTGTTATTCTTTAGAAGGTGATTAGTTTACATGATAATTATGGTATTTAGTTACTCATAAAGTGGTCAAGATCCAAATCTAACAGTTTGATTCGTTTTCTCAAGTAAAAGCATTAGAATTCTTCCATAAATCTTTACGTTGTTATTTGGATCTTGTCAAGGCCTTAGAATATCAATTTCTTGGAAATTCTTGGATCTTTCCTTTGAATTTCCCATATCTTTAATTAGTTTTACCTTTCTTTTTTCTTTGTTGCTTCCGTATTTTAGTATTCACTCCATCTTAGTATTGTTTCTAACCTTGATCCTATCAATAAGTTTCCTAATATGTTTCTCGAAGAGTTGCCCAGTGTCCCTTTGAAAAGGGAGATAGATTTTGGCATAAATCGTTTGCCCAACACCCAACCTATATCAATATCTCTTTATAGAATGGCCTTAATGTAGCTGAAAGAACTAAAGGAATAATTGAAGGATTTTCCAAAGAAGGAATTTATTAGACTTAGTAGGTCCCCATTGGGTTCCTCGGTATTATTCGTAAGGAAGAAGGCTGGGTTAGTCTGAATCTGTATTGTCTATCACCAACCCCATAAAGTTACCATCAAGAACAAATATCCCCTCCCAAGGACCGATGACCTATTTGATCAGTTACAAAGAGCTAGACACTTTCCAAAATTGATTTGAGGTTCGGTTATCATCATTTAAGGGAGAGGAAATGTGATATTCCAAAAATGGAATTTTGGACAAGGGATGTATACTTTGAATTCATAGTGATGTTCTTTGGGTGAACCAATACACCAACTATCTCTATGGACCTTATGAAGAAGGTTTTCAAGCCCTACCTTGATATGTTTGTGGTGGTATTCATCAATGACATTTTGGTTTATTCTCGGGGTGAAGAAGACAATACAGAGCATTTGAAAGTGGTTTTCAAAACCTTGACATATGAGAAGTTGTATGTCAAGTTTAAAAAGTGTGAATTTTGGTGGAAAGAGATTGCATTTCGCAGGCATATTGTGTCCAGTGATGGGATAAATGTTGACTCTTAGAAGACGAAAGCGGTAAGAAATTGGCCAAGGCCATTAACTCCAATTGATATTATGAGTTTCTTAGGCCTACCGGGGTTATTATAGAAGATTTACTCAAGGGTTCTCCTTGATTTCATTTAAATTGACTAAGTTGACCCTAAAAAAGTAAAATTCATATAGACAGTTGAGTGTCAGAAAAGCTTAAAACTTTGAAGGATTGTTTGACTTCGACTCTAGTCTCGACTTTGTGGAAGGTACCAATTCATTTGTTATGTATTATGATACCTCAAGAATTGGTTTGGGTTGTGTGTTAATGCAAAATTGTAAGATGATTGCTTATGATTCAAGGCAATTAAAGGTACATGAAAAGAATTATCCAACATATCGTCTTGAATTAGCAATCTTGGTGTTTGCACTAAAAATTTGGCATCATATTTTGTAGAGGGTCCATGTTGAAGTTTTCACCGACTAAAAGAGTCTCCAACATGTGTTTACACAAAGAGATCTCAATTTAAGGTAAAGGAGATGGTTGATACTTCTCAAAGATTATGTCATGAGTGTATAGTATCACCCAGGTAAGGGCAATGTTATAGACGATGCTCTTAGTAGAAGGTCTATAGGAAATTTGTAATAACTTGAAGACGACGGGAAGAAGAAATTGGTAAAGCAAGTTAATAGGTTGGATGGATTAGAGCTAAAGTTGAATTAGGTCAGAAATGGTGGTGTCATGGTAGTAAATGGCTCCGAATCATCATTGATTGGGGATGTCAAGTTTAAGCAAGATCTTTATCCCTCCTCAGTTGAATTGAAGGCCATGGTAAAGGCAGGGAAGATAGAAGTCTTCTCACAAAATGGATGGGGTGCTTCATTATCAAGAGAGATTTTGTGTGGCCAATGTCAATAGTTTGAGTATGTCGATAGTTTGAGAAATTTGATATTGCAAGAATCTCAGAATTCATCCTATTCTATTCACCTTGGTTCCAAAAACATGTACAGAGAATTATGAGAAGTACATTTATGTAATGGAATGAAGAAAGACATTGTGAAATTTGTGGTTGAATGTTCCAATTGTCAACAATTTAAAGTAGAACACCAAAGGTTGGGTGGCTTGTCTCAAGATATTGAAATTTCCATTTGGAAGTGGGAAGAGATTAACATGGATTTGGTAGTTGTCCCGACCCAAGCCTAGGGCCTAGATATGACACGGCGAATAGGGAACCCAAGGGACCCCAAACAAGCCTCTTAGAATATCAATCACATATCCTTGGTTGCAGAAGCAAAATAATCAGTACAAGATATAATTTAAAGAGAAATGGGACTAAGGGAAGTCTTTGATAATCACGAAAGCGATAAAGAGTCAAGCTCATAGCATAAATACATCATAACATCCAACAACACCTCTAACTTTGAATGGAGCAGAGGCCAAGACATTTTTCAGGCTCACCCTCATAATAACAAGTGTTCAACATAAAGAAGTCTCAACATAGAAAGAACAACTTAGATTGTCACTACCCAAGCCTAAGGTCTAGACATAACGCGGTGAATGGGGAACCGAAGGGACCCCAAACAAGCCTCTTAGCATATCAATTACTCATCCTTGGTTATGGAAGCAGAATATGCATTACAAGATATAATTAAAAGGGAAACTGGACTAAGGGAAGTCTTTGATAATCTCAAAAGGGATAAAGAGTCCAGATCATAGCATAAATACATCACAGTATCCAACAAAACCTCTAACTTGGAATGGATCGGGGGCCAAGACACTTTCTGGGCTCACCCTCATAATAACAACTGTTTAACATAAAGAAATCTCAACATAGCAAGAGTAACATAGATTTTCACGACCCAAGACTAGGGCTTAGATGTGATGCGATTTCCCAAACAAGCCTCTTCGCAAATCATTCCCACATCCTTGTTCGCAGAATGAAAAAAACACTAGCAAGTGACATAATTAAAAAGGAAAGCAATACTATGGGAAGTCTGCGATAAACACAAAACCATTAAAAAGTCAAGCTCATAGGATAAATATATCATAGTATCCAACAAGACCTATAAATTGGAATGGAGCAGGGGCCAAGACACTCCCCAGGCTCACCCTCAAAATAATAAGTGTTCAACATGAGAAAGAGTCTCAACATAACATGAAATAAGTAGACATTGTTCTCGGAATTGAGGACTCACTAAAGGTTCATACGAGTATCGCACTAGCCACTTGGAGGAGGATGATCAAAAGGATCTCGGGTTCCTACATGATAATATCATGTATCCATAGAGCAAGTATTAGTACGTTTGAATTTACTAAGTGTGCGGGGTGCAATGCAACAAAGACATAAGTCATTATATTAAAAATGCATCATCGTAAGCAATAGATATATAATCTTAATATGACATACATGATGAATGTTTGTAAATCATTAACCTTATATGATATACCTATATATGTGGGAAGAGACCTTAATCGACATGATTATGACCAAGAGAGCTACAACTTGGAATCCCAATGATTACCTCTCATTGGTAAAGAGGTGGTCTACTTGCCAAGGTAAACCACACTTTACCTTATAGGAACATGACCCATTTTTTATGAGGTAATCCTCCTTATGGGAACACAACCTATTTTGAAAAGGATTTCATGATAAAGTACACTAGATAGATCCACCAGTATAGCAAAGGTAATAATCGTAATCCTATGGTGGCACATAGTTTGAGGAAAAGAGTATGGACCTTGCAGTTAATCAATACTAACATTGACATGACCGAAGCCTAGTCCTAAATGTGACATAGAGAATGGGAACCCAAAGGGACCCAAACAAGCCTCTCAGCATATCAATTACACATTCTTTGTCGCGAAAGCAAAGTGAAAAACAACAAGAATATAAATAAGGGAAAAAAGGACTAATGGAAGTCTTGATATTTATAAAGAATAAAAGAGTCGAATCTAAAAGCATAAGTAGATCAATTGTTCCAACAACACCTCTAAACATAGATTGGAGCGGGAGCCAAAACACTCTCCGAGCTCATGCTCATAATGTCATATGTTCAACATCAAGAAGGCTTAGAAATAGCAGGAAAAAGTAGATAGTGTCCTCGAGAGGAATCATCAAGTTTTTCTTCAAATAATCTCACTAGCCACGTGGAGGATGATCAAGAGGAGCTCCGGTCCCTACATGGTGATATCATGTAGGCAAAAGTATGCATTAGTACGTTTGAATATACTAAGAATGTAGGATGCAATGCAATAAAACATAATCTAATAAAGGCAACATGAATTGGAATAGGCAATAGATAAGCATAATCTCAATACGGCATGCATGATCAATGCTTGAAGTAAAACATGTTTCTAAATCATTCAACTTGCATAGAACATAATACATGTGTGGGAAGAGACCTCAACTGACAAAGAATAAGACCATGTGAGATACATCTTAGAATCTCGATGATTATCCCTCACTGTTAAAGAGGTGGTCTACTTGCCAAGGTAAACCATACTTCCCTTACGGGAGCCCATCCCATTTCAGAAAAGATTTAATGAAAAACATCACCTTACAGGAGCCCGTCCTTTTTTTGGAAGAATTTCATGAGAAAGTGCATTAAATGGATCGACTATGTTGACACATATCTCAAGGAAAGAGAGCAAACCCTTCACCCATCGGTTCTTAGTCTAATCCCATAAAATATTTATAATAGTCATACTTTAATAACTTGTAACAGACATGGAATCTTGATATGAGTATCTCTTAAACATACTTGACCTCTAATGGTGAGCCTAACTTGAAACATGAGAATAAATCATCATTAGACACTACCGTTGCATTGACATCAAAGACTCATAAGAGGTAAAATCTTTACAATAGGGCTTAACTTCATAATTGCTTAATCATAGATAATTTTATGAATTCATCACATACTTGATAACCTATATTCATTATGAAGTTGCTCGACTTATAAAACATGTAATTAACTTGAGAATTCTTGACTTGAAATTTTATCAAACACTTCGTGGGTATGCAATGCTTGTTCAAAATCATGCAATTTAAGAGTGAAATCATGTGAGAAAACTCAATGAAAATTAACCCACCAATATATTGCAAAAGCCTCATGTGAGATAATTTGAAATCCATTATCAAATCTCATAATATATCATAGTTTCATAGCTCAAAACATATATAGTCTCAAAAGACAAAACCAACTCATAGTATAAGCTTGAGATAAATAGACATGCATATTTAATCAACATTTCATAGAACCCCAACACTTTTCAGGGTTATAATCCATAATAAACGATAACAATAGATAATACAACTTGAAAACATGCAATATTCATAATATAGGAAGATTGGGCACCATGAGTGAAAGGACTAAATGGTTGAAACTCACATACCTTAGACTTGGGTTTTGTTGGTGTAGACATGAAGGAGACTTGAAGGTTGAAGGGAGTTCTTGAGATCCAGAATTATGCTTGAGACACTTGAATTTGGATGAAATATTTTGTCAAGTGTTAGAAAGGGTCTTGAGTGTTATAGAGTTGAACAAAATGGCTAAGTATAGGTGTTTTTACCCATAGGTAGGCATGGGGCCAAGACCCTAATGCCTTAGGTCAAAATAAGAAACTAAGGAAAAAATGTACATCGCGCCAGGGCACAGATCGTCTCTGGAAATCATAAATTTGTGAAAACTATTTTTTGCTACGGGTACTGCAAAATCGGGGTTACACCCATTTCCCAGTAGCGATATCATGCATGGATTTTGAGATATATAGAAATTATAATTGTAGGCATTTTCGAGGTACATTTTCAGTCATTTTCTGGGGGCGTTTCAGACATCCAATCCATCAGTGCTAAGTCTAATCCCATGGAATACTTGAAATAATCACACTTTAATCATAACACGAATATCTTGTAAGAACATGACTTGAGTATCTCATAAACATGCTTGAGCTCTAGTAGTGAGCCTAACTTGAACATGAGAATAGTTTATAATCATACATGAACCCTTGCATTAACATGAATGACTTACAAGAGGTAAAAATCTTGAAATAGGTCTAAACTTGATACTTGTAAAATCATAGATACTTTTCATGAATTCAATACATGCTTGAAGCCCTTAATAATCATATAATCACTTGATTTGTAAATTTTGTAATAGAATCATCAGTAACTTGAGAATTCTTTTCATGTCATTTTATAAAACACATGGTGGGTTCGTGGTACTTGTTCAAAACTATGCAATTCAAGCATGAAACATGATGAATAAACTCAATGCAATTCAACCCATTAACATGTAATAAAACCCTCATGTAGGGTACCTTGAAATCCATTACAAAAGCTCATGATAATTCATAGTTTCATAGCTCAAAACATGCATAATCTCAATAGACATACTTGAAATAGATATTCATGCATAATCAATCAATAGAGTTTGATAAAACCCCGACATTACTTATGTTCAAACTTCATAATAAATGATACTCATAGGTAATACAACTTGAAACTATGTAATTTTCATAAAAAAGGAGGTTGGTCTCCATGGGTGAAAGGATCCATGGATGAAAACCCACATACCTTAAAGCTTGAATTCCTTAAAATGAACTTGAAGTAGAGTTTGAGCTTGAAATGAGTCCTTGAGTTCCAAAATCGAGGTTGAAAGCCTTAGATTTTAATAAGAGAATTGATAGAGCCTTAGAGAGGTTTTGTGAGTTATAAAGTTGAAAAATGGCTAAGTATGGGTGATTTAACATCTATGTGGGAATGGGGATATGACTCCAATGCCCTTAGGAGAAATAAGAAAACCAAGGAAAATGTTACAGTGGTCCGCTCCCCTGGCACAATGAAACGAGCCCGAAAAGCGCCCAAAAATGTGTCTCGAAAGTGTCCAGAATTATAATTTTCATATATCTCAAAATCTATGTGCGATATCAAAACTACGACTTCATATTCATGTTTGGGGGGTCAAAATTAGAGAACGTCCCTAATAATGATTTTAGAGCAAACAGTTAGCAATTTTGATTTTTCAAGTGATGATTTCCAGAGAGCTTTTCGCAGCCCTGACGCAACACATCAAGGGCGGGCAGATGAAGGAATTTATTTTCGTGTCCTGTCCGCTATATAGAAATGTGTACTTTTTTGTATAGTTATTTTTCTTGCGGTCCAAGACTTTGAAGTCTTGGGCCTAAGTGTCCCCAAACATAAAAATACCCATACTTAAGCATTTTTCACCCTCATGTTTAGACCATTTTTCACCCTCATATCATTCTAAACATTTCCCAATACTCACTCACAAACTTAGCCAAATTTTTCACTCCTAAATCAAGTCTCAAATCCTCATCTGGAACTAAGGATTTCCTTCAAACTTCAAGTCTCCATTTTCAATCTTCACCAAGAGTTCTTCCAAATCTAAGGTATGTGAGTTTCTTTCATGGGTTCCCTTCACCCATGATGCCCAAGATTCCTTTTACTCTAATTTGCATGTTTTAAAGTTGATCTACAATTAATTCTATCTTATTATGAAAATTACTACACACTATGTTGAAGCTCATGAAATTGTGACTATTTTGCTATGTTTTGAGCTATGAAACCAACGTCTACTGTAAGATTTGGTGAAGAGTTTTGATGCAAATTGCTTGAGGGTGTTACTAAGTGTCTATTGAAGGTTTTACATTGAATTTTCTAGCATGATTTCACTCTTGAATTGCATGGTTTTACACTAGCACTACACACGCTCTAAATATTTGATAAAATATTCGGCTACGATTTCTTGAGGAATTGAAGGTCCAATGCATGTCTTCTGTTATGAATGACTATATGATAATGGTATGATAATGCTATAATGAAATGATGAAGAAATTAATGTATGTATATAGTGCTCTCTATGTAGTGTTTGAATGTGACCATGCCCTACTTGGGGGTTGTGCACCGGGTAACCGTATTGGGGGTTCGTACCCATCAACCTATCAGGGGGTTTGTACTCTGGCACCAAGGGTTGTAGGGTACGATGATCTGACAACCTTGTTGGGGGTTTGTACCCATCAAACTATCGAGGGGTTTATACTCAGGCACCATGGGTTGTAGGGTACGATGATCCACCACCCTATTGATGGGGTTTGTACCTCAATCATCAAGGGTGGTAGGATGACAATCCAACAATAGTTAATGGTCTCTTCTTACACATTTGTTCTATTATATGTAATCATGTTTTACTTAAGCATTAACCATGCATGCCATATTACTACTATATTATCCATTGCTTATCTCTATATATTTTGATTATGATGCCACTTAACGCTTGTTGCATTGCACCCCAGATACTAAGTACATTGAAACATACTGACGCATACTCTTACCTATATGATATCACTATGTAGGAGCTAGTGGACAAGTTGATCATCCTCTTCCTCCACTTGGCTAGTTCGGTACTACCCAAGCTAGTTGGTGAGTCCTTTACTTCAGGGACCTTAGTCTAAGTTTCTCTTATAATGTAATGAGACACTCTTCTTTATCATTTACTTTAGCTTTGAGGGTGAGCCTAGTTGCTTGTCTTAGCCCCCGCTCTATCTATATAGTAGAGGTGTTGTTGGAAATGCTATGTATTTATGATAGGAGCTTTGACTCATTTGTCTCTTGATTATGACATTATGCAAGATTCCCCTTGTCCCATTGCCCTATTTCTACTTTCGTGTGTCATTTAAATGATTCCATGACCAATGATGTGTTATCATAAGATATGAGGCTTGTTTGGGGTTCCTTCGAGTTCCTCATTCACCATGTCATGTCAATGCCCTGGGCTTGGATCATGACAAACTTGGTATCATAGCACTAGGTTGTTAGATCTTCGGACTCCAACACACCTCGTTGATTAGAGTCTTATTCATGGTTGTGTTGTATATCACAACTATGAGTAAGAGGCTATGAGACATTTTTGGAATTGTTTCCCTTCTTCATGTCCTATATTTTGCTAGAGAGTTGAAGTAAGCTTTGCTTCCCTAACTATTATTCTTTTCTTATGCTAGATCATTCGTAAATCAAGGAAAAGACGAGCCCGCATGAACGAGGGGAAACTGGCTAATGAAGAGCGTCGGGATGCTCCTGACCTTGCTTGCCCAAGTGGTAGCTAATCAAGCCAACCAAGCGGCCCAAACCCCTCATGCTCCTACATCAACCTCTAGGGTAAGAGACCTCATGAAAATGAATCCCCTGGAATTCCATGGGTCAAAAGTGAGTGAGGGCCCCCAAGAGTTGATTGATGAGGTCTACAAAATTTTGTCTAGCATGGTGTTGGGCCAAATGAAAGGGCTGAGGTTGCGGCATACCAACTCAGAGGGGTGACTCAAATATGGTATGACTAATGGAAAGGGGAGAAAGGGAATGGTAATATGGTGCTTTGGGAGAAGTTCAAAATGGCTTTCCTTAATCAGTTTTCCCCTCTTGAGCTTAGGGAGGATAAGTTCGTGGAATTTATGAATTTGAAACAAGGGTCGATGAGCATGAGGGAGTATGCCCTTAAGTTTACCGGACTTTTGAAACATGCTCCACATTTGGTGGCCGACTCAAGATCTAGGATGAACAAATTTGTGATGGGTGTGTCTGACTTGGTTAGTGAAAAGTGTCGGTCCGCCATGTTGATTAGTGACATGGAGTTATCATGTTTGATGAACTTTGCCAAGTAAATTGAGGGGGAGAAGTTGAGGAAGAGGAGGAGACATGAGGCTAAGAGAGCTCGTTTTGAGGGCATGTTCCAAGAAGGTGTCCAGATCCACTAAGGCCAAGGGTCCTCTTATGGTTCCAATAGGGGTTTGCCAATGCCTTCCCGAGGCCCCAAGGTATTGATGTTGTGGTTCCTAATAAGGTGTATCCTAGGTGTGGTAAGAGGCATAGGGGCCCATGCTTGAGAGATACTAATGCATGTTTTGGTTGTGGGGAAGTGGGTCACAAAAAGGTGGATTACCCTGAGATCGCAAAAAGGGAAAAGCGGTTCATCCACAAAGTGCTAATGTGATTCCTTTGGGGAGAGGTGGACAACAATATGGTGCCCCAACACTCAATCAATTTTATGCTTTACATGGGAAGTAAGGGGTTGATGAAGTCCCCGATGTCATCATCGGTATGTTGAAAATTTTGACTTTGATATGTATGGATTGATTGATCAGGGTTCCACTCTTTCTTTTTTTACCCCCTTTGTTTCCCAAACGTTCCACATTGACCCCGAGTTGCTTCATGAGTCATATGAAGTGTTTACTCCTATTGGTACATCTATTGTTGCTAGAAAGTTTATAAAAGTTGTCCTTTTTGCATCTTGCATAAAGTGTTGCCTTGTGATCCTATTGAGTTAGACATGGTTGATTTTAATGTCATTCTTGGAATGGATTGGTTGTATGCCTACTATGCTTCTATTGATTGTAGAGCCCGTAGGGTCAAATTCCAATTTCCAAATGAATCCATCCTTGAGTGCGAAAGTCAAAATGTGGTGGTCAAGGGTAGATTCTTCTCTTGCATTAAAGCCCGTAAGTTGATCTCTAAGGGGTGTCTTTACCATCTTGTGAGGGTTAGGGATGTGTAGTCTAAAGTCCTACCAATAGATTCAGTTCTGATTGTAAATGAGTTTCTTGATCTCTTCCAAAATGACCTTCCCGGTATTCTTCCCGAAAGGGAAATAGATTTTGGCATAGACCCCCTCCCCGATACTCAACCCATCTCTATTCCCCTTTACCATATGGCCCCGACGGAGTTGAAGGAGTTGAAGAAGTTGAAGGAACAATTGAGGTACTTGTTGGAGAAGGGATTTATTAGACATAGCCAATCACCTTGGGGTCCTCCGGTGTTGTTTGTGAAAAAGAAGGATGGGTCCCTTAGGATGTGTATTGACTACCGGCAATTCACTAGGGTCACCATCAAGGATAGGTATCCTCTTCCAGGCATTGATGATTTGTTTGACCAATTGTAAGGGGCTAGCAATTTCTGTAATATTAATATTTGGTCCAGGTATCATCAAGTGAAGGTAAGGGAGTGTGAAATTCTCAAGACGACCTTTCGGACTAGATATGGGTATTATGAGTTTGTTGTGATGTCTTTGGGGTTGACCATTACACCGACCATTTTTATGGACCTAATTAATAGGGTCTTTAAATACTACCTTGATTCCGTTGTGGTGGTCTTCATTGAGGACATTTTCATCTATTTTCATGGTGAGGAGGAGCATAGGGCTCATTTGAGGGTTGTGTTGCAAAGATTGAGGGAGGAGCAATTGTATGCTAAATAGGAAAAGTGTAAATTTTTGTTGAGAGAGATTGCCTTCCTGGGATATATGGTGTCGGGGTATGGTATTAAGGTGGATCCAAAGAAGACTAATATGATTAGAAATTGTCCTAGACCATTGACCCCATCGGCCATTAGGAGTTTCTTGGGTTTAGCGGGTTATTATTGGAAGTTTGTGAATGGGTTCTCTTCTATTGCTTGACCTATGACAAAATTGACTCAAAAGAAGGTTAAGTTCATGTGGACCGATGAATACGAAGGGAGCTTCCAAACATTGAAAGATAAGCTTGTATCCGCTCCTATATTGTCACTACCAGATGGGCTTGAGGGATTTGTTGTGTATTCTGAATCTTCCCGGGCTGGTTTGGGTTGTGTGTTGATGCAAAATAATAAGGTCATAGCCTATGCTTATAGACAACTCAAAGTACATGAAACGAACTACCCTACCCATGATCTAGAGTTAGCCACCGTGGTGTTTGCATTAAAGATTTGGCGGCACTACTTGTATTGGGTAAATATAGATGTGTTCACCAATCATAAGAGCCTCCAATATGTCTACACTCAAAAGGATCTTAACTTGAGACAGAGGAGATTGTTAGAACTTCTTAAGGACTATGATATGAGTGTGCACTATCATTTGGGTAAGGCAAATATGGTCGCGGATGCCTTGAGTAAGTTGTCCATAGGTAGCCTAGCTCATGTTGATAGTAGTGAGAACGAGATGGCTAGGGAGGTGTATCAATTGGGTAGATTAGGAGTTAGGTTGGAAGAGGATGGTAATAGTTATGTGGTTGTTGTTGATTATTCTACGTCTTCTTTGGTTTATGAGGTGATAGCAAAACAAGATATTGATCCCTCCTTATTAGAATTGAAGGCCTTGGTGAAAGAGGGCAAGGTGGAGGTTTTCTCCTAAAGAGGATATGGTGCCTTAGGTACCAAGGTAGGTTGTGTATACCTTGTGTTTGATAGAAAGGATCCTTGATGAGGCCCACAACTTTTCTTATTCTATCCACCCCGACTCCAAAAAAAATGTATAGAGATTTGAGGGATGTGTATTAGTGGAGAGGCATGAAAAGGGACATTGCCAAATTTGTTTCAGGTTGTCATACATGTCAACAAGTCAAAGCCGAACATCAAAGTCCGGGTGGCCTAACCCAAGAAAATTGAGGTTCCTACATGGAAGTGGGAAGAGATAAATATTGATTTTGTGGTTGGGTTGCCCAAGACTAGAAAGGTTTTGATTCCATTTGGGTGGATGACAAAAGCATCTTACTTTCTACCGGTTAAGACCACATTTGAGGCTGAAGATTATGCAGGTTTGTACATTCATGACTTGGTAAGGTTGCATGGGGTTCCTTTGTCCATCATATCAGATCATGGGTCACAATTTACTTTATATTTTTGGAGATCTTTCCAAAGGGGTCTTGGTAACAGAGCTAAGCTTCCTACGACCTTCCACCCTCAAATGGATGGCCAAGTTGAGAGGACCATCCAAACCCTTGAGGATATGCTTAGAGCATATGTGTTGGATATTAAAGGTAGTTGGGATGATCATCTTCATTGATTAAGTTTTCCTACAACAATAGCTAACATTCTAGCATCAGTATGGCTCCTTTTGAGGCTCTCTATGGGAGATGTTGTAGATCACTGGTCGAATGGTTTGAGGTTGGTGTGATAGCTTTGTTCGGACAAGATCTTGTTATGGAGGCACTTGAGAAGGTTATGATGATTAAGAAAAGGTTGAAGCCATCCAAAGTCATCAAAACTCCTATGCTGATGTGAGAAGAAGAGACTTCGAATTCAAAGTTGGTGATTGGGTCTACCTTAAGGGAAAGTTGAGCCTAAGATATTTTGGTCCTTATGAAGTCATGAGGAGGGCTAGCAAGGTAGCGTACGAGTTGAGATTTTCTAGTGAGATGGAATTGGTTCATCGGGTGTTTCATGTGTCCATGTTGAGGAAATGTGTCGGTGATCCAAATGTCATTGTCCCTCTTGATGTTGGGGGTGTAGTTAAGGATAATTTGACATATGAAGAGGTTTTGGTTCAAATCTTCGGTAGGCAAGTGAAGAGGTTGAGGAACAAAGAGGTGGCTTCCGTTATAGTCCTTTGGAGGAATCAACAAGTTGAGAGTGCTACTTGGGAGACCGAAGCGGAAAGGCGAAGGCGATATCCTTACCATTTCCACTCCACTCAAGCCTAAGGTATTGATCTAAGTCCTTTATATGATCTCAAGTCCTAAGTTCAGCCCCGTGTCATTTCATATGTTCATGTTTAAATTGACAAGTTCATGATGATTTTACGCTTATGATGAAGTTTTTGAAATGATGTTAAGTATATTGTTACATCTCTTTGCAGACTGAAATTGTCATGTTTGTACATCTCATATACATCTCTTTAACATTTGGGGATGAATATTCCCAAGGGGGTGATATTGAAACGACCCTGAAAAGTGCCCGAAATTGTAATTTTCATTTATCTCAAAATCCGTACATGATATCAAAAATCCGACTTCATATTCTTGGTCACGAGATCAAAATTAGGGAGAAAAGGGTCTAACCCCGATTATAGAGCAAACAATTAGCAATTTTAATTTTTCAAGTGACGATTTTCAGAGAGCTTTTCGCATCCCTGGTGCTACGCACCAAAGGCATGCAATTGAAGGAATTTATTTTCACATTGTGCTCGTGACGCGGCATGCATACTTTTCTATCTAGTAATTTTTCTTGTAGTCCAAGACTTTAAAGTCTTTGGACTAAGTGTCCCCAAACGTAAAAATACCCATACGTAACCATTTTTCACTCTCATATAATTCTAAACATTCCCCAATACTCATTCAAACACTTCACCAAAATTTTCATTCCTAAATTCAAGTCTCAAACCCTTATCCTGAACTAAGGATTACCTTCAAGTTTCAAGTCTTCATCAAGAGTTTCTCCAAAGCTAAGGTATGTGGGTTTCTTTCATGGGTTCCTTTCACCCATGATACCCAATCTTTCTTTTACTCTAATTTGCATGATTTAAAGTTGATTTACAATTGGGTCGATCTTATTATGAAAATCACTTCACACTATGTTGATGCTCAAGAAATTATGACTATTTTGCTATGTTTTGAGCTATGAAACTAAGGTCTACTGTAAGATTTGGTGAAGGGTTTTGATGTAAATTGCTTGAGGATGTTACCAAGTATCTATTAAAGGTTTTACATTGAATTTTCTAGCATTATTTCAATCTTGAATTTCATGGTTTTTGAATTTCACTCTTGAATTTTCTAGCATTATTACACTAGCACTACACACCTTTGAAGTGCTTGATAAAATATCTGGTTATGGTTTCTTGAGGAATTGAAGGTCCAATGCATGTTTTATGAGATAATGGCTATATGATGATGATATGATAATGATATGATGAAATGAATGCATGTATATGGTAATCTCTATGTAGTGTTGGAATGTGACCATGCCCTACCCTGGGGTTGTGCATCAGGTAACCTTGTTGGGGGGTTGTACCCATCAACCTATCGGGGGGTTTGTACTCTGGCACCAAGGGTGGTAGGGTGCGACGATCTACCAAACTATTGATGGTGTTTGTACCTCAATAACAAAGGTTGGTGGAGTGTGACGATCCACCAATAGTTAATGGTCTCTTCTTACACATATGTTCTATTATCTGTAACCATGTTTTACTTAAGCATTAATCATGCATGCCATATTGCTACTATGTTATCTATTGCTTATCTCTATTCATTTTGATTATGATTCCACTTATCTCTTATTGCATTGCATCCTACGTACTTAGTACATTCAAACGTACTAACGCATACTCTTACCTACATGATATCACCGTGTAGGAACCGGTGCACAAGTTTATCATCCTCCTCCTCCACCTGCTAGTTCGGTACTACTCAAGCTAGTTGGTGAGTCCTCTACTTCGGGGACCTTAGTCTAAGTTTCTCTTATTATGTAATGAGACACTATTCTTTATCGTTTACTTTAGCTTTGAGGGTGAGCCTGGTTGCTTGTCTTGGCCCCCGCTCTATCTATGTAGTAGAGGTGTTGTTGGACATGCTATGTATTTATGATATGATATTTGACTCATTTGTTCCTTGATTATGACGTTATAGAAGCTTTCCCCTTAGTCCCGTTGACCTATTTCTACTTTTGTATGCCATTTAAATGCTTCCGCGATCAATGATGTGTAATGATAAGATAAGAGGGTTGTTTGGGATTCCTTTGGGTTCCTCATTCGTAGTGTCATATCTAAGTCCTAGGCTAGTGTTGTGACACACAATGCAGACTAGATGCAAACTTCAACTAACACTAGTCTGTGCCCCTAGCATGTCGCGGCCAGGGCGCAGACAACCACTGGAATTCAAAAATTAGTGAAAATTATTTTTCACTACAGGTCTTCTAAAATCCGGGTTATACCCATTTCTCACTCAATTTTTCCACTTGTTCAAAAATATGAAGCCGGATTTTTGAAATCACACACAAATTTTGATATATATGAAAATTACAATTATGGGACATTCTGAAGCACATGTGGGGTGTTTCAATATCTCCCCCTTGGGAACATTCATCCCCGAATGTCAAACAAACATGCATAAGAGAAGTAATTATAAAGATTTCAGCCCGACATGAATGCAACAAATGCATTTAAACATCATTTTCAAAATCCCAATATGAATGTCAAAAATCACCATAAACTTGTTACCATAAACATGAACGCATGCAAAATGACATGAGGGCTGAAATTTTATACTTGAAATCATGGAAGGAACTTACGTTATTACCTTCGGTTTGAGTAGAAAGGAAGATATATGGGCATCACTTTTTCATGTCCACCTCAGCTTCCTATGTCCACCTCGGCTTCTCATGTGGTCCTTTCAACTTGTTGATTCCTCCAAAGAACCTTGACAGAAGCTACATCTTTGTTTCTCATCCTCTTAACTTGTCCATCCAAAAATATCCACCGGGACCTCCTCATAGGTCCAATTATCTTTTAAAACACCACAAACTCTAAGGGCGCTATAACACTTGGGTCACCCGCACACTTCCTC
Source organism: Solanum clarkiae (assembly GCA_011800125.2). NCBI lineage: Eukaryota > Viridiplantae > Streptophyta > Magnoliopsida > Solanales > Solanaceae > Solanum > Solanum clarkiae. The sequence continues at coordinate 22,760 of JAABOM020105355.1, forward strand.
AACATGGACACATGGAAGACCAGATGAACCATATTCATTTTCATAGGCAACTCCAACTCATATGCAACCTTACCGATCCTCCTCAAACTTTGTAAGGACCCACAAACCTTGGGCTCAATATCTCTTTCTTTCCAAATCGGACCATACCCTTGATGGGTGAGACTTTCAAGTAAACTCAATCACCAACCTTAAACTCAAGATCACTTTTTCTCACATCCGATCATAGGAATTTTTTCTACATTGGGTTGTCTTCAACCTCTCCCTTATCACCTTCTCCATGGCTTCCATAACAAAATCTAGACCTAGTAATGACATCTTCCCCACATCAAACCACCCAACCAGGGATGTACAATGTCTACCATATAAAGGGAGCCATGCCAATGCTTCAGGGGTAGCTATTGTTGTAAGCAAATTCAATAAGTTGAAGATGTTCATCCTAACAACCATTAAACTCCAAAATACAAGCTCTAAGCATATCTTCAAAAGTTTGGATAGTCCTTTCGGTTTGACCATCCGTTTGAGGATGAAAAACTGTGCTAAGCTTGACCTTGGTACCAAGACCTCTTTGGAAGGACTCCAAAAGTGAGAAGTGAATTGAGAACCATGATATGAAATAATAGACAAGTAGGAATCTAACAAACTGATGAATATACAACTTGGCATAATCTTCGGTAGCATAAGTGGTTTTGACCAGTATAAAATGAGTTGACTTCGTCATTCTATCCACAACAACCCAAATAAAGTCAAAGTATCTCCAATTCATAGGCAACCCAACCACAACATCCATGTTGATCTCTTCCCACTTCCAAGTAGGAATCTCTATGTCTTGGGCTAGGCCACCTGGCCTTTGATGTTCGACTTTCACTTGTTGACAATTATGACATCCGAATACGAACTTGGAAATATCCCACTTCATACCATCCCACCAAATACACCTCCCTCAAGTCTCTATATATCTTTGTGGAACCGGGGTGAATAAAGTAAGATAAATTATGGGCCTCCTTCAAAATCAACTCTCTTAAGTCATCAATATTAGGCACACATAACATACCTTGGTACCTAAGGGCACCATCTCCCCTTTGGAGGAAAACCTCCACTTTACCATTCTTCACCAAGGCCTTGAACTCTAGCAAGGCGGGGTCAAGATCTTGTTTTGACTTTACTTGCTCAATCAAAGAAGATTTAGCACCATCAACAAGCACTACACCACCATTTTCAACTTAATCCAACCTAACCTCCAATCTAGACAACTAGCGAACTTCTCTAGCCGCCTCTTTGCCACTATCATGATATGAGCTAGACTACCCATGGGCACTCTACATAGAGCATCGACTATAATATTAGCTTTGCTGAGATGATAATGCACACTCATATCATAGTCTCTAAGGAGCTCTAACCACCTTCTTTGTCTCAAGTTATGATCTTTTTGTGTGAACACATATTGGAGACTCTTGTGGTCGGTAAACACATCAATATGAACCCCATACAAGTAGTGATGCCAAATTTTCAAATCAAAAACCACGACCATAAATTCAAGATCATGAGTGGGATAATTTCGCTCATGCACCTTAAGTTGCCTAGAGGCATATGCTATCACCTTGCCATTTTGCATCAAAACACACCCAAACAAATTCTTGAGGCATAAAAATAAACGACAAAACCTTCCAACCCTTTCAGTAGAGCCAAGATAGGAACGGAGACAAGCTTATCATTTAAAGTTTGCAAACTCTTTTCATATTCGTCGATCCAAACAAATTTTTCCTTCTTTTTGGTCAACTTTGTCATAGGGGAAGCAATAGAAGAAAAGCCATTCATAAACCTCCGCTAGTAACCCGCCAAACCCAAGAAGCTCCTAATATCCGACGGAGTCAAAGGTCTAGGCCAATTCTTTATCACCTCCATCTTTTTAGGATCCACCTTAATGCCATCATCGGACATCACATGCGCTAGAAAAATATCCTCTTTCAACCAAAATTCACACTTTTCATATTCAGCAAACAACCTTTCATCCGTCAATATTTGCAACACCACCCTCAAGTGATTCACATGCTCTTTCTCGCTCCGAGAAAAAGTTAATATATCATCGATAAAGACCATCAGAAACATATCAAGGTAGGGTTTGAGGACCCTATTCATTAGGTCCAAAAATATAGCCGGTGCATTAGTCAAGCCAAAAGACATCACCACAAATTCTAAAAAGCCATCTCGGGGATATCACACTCCCTCACCTTCACTTGGTAGTATCCAGACCAAAGATCAAACTTAGAAAAGTGACTAGACGCTTGTAGTTGATAAAAAAGTTCATCAATCCTTGGTAGAGGGGACTTGTTCTTAATGGTAACCCTATTAAGTTGCCTGTAATAAATGTACATTCTAAGGAAACCATTCTTTTTCTTTACAAAAAACATCGGTGTACCCCAAGGTGACTTGCTAGGCCTTATCAAACCCTTCTCCAACAAATCCTTCAATTGATCCTTCAACTCCTTCAATTTCACCGAGGCCATACGATAAGGGGGAATGGAAATGGGTTGTGTACTAGGAAGGAGATATGTACAAAAGTCTATTACCCTTTCGGGAGGAACACCAGGAAGCTCATTGAGAAAGACATGAAGAAACTCATTAACCACCGAAACCAACTCAATAGGAAGGACTTTAGACTAAATATCCCTAACCCTCATAAGATGATAAAGGCAACCTTAGAAATCAACTTTTTGGCTTTAAGATAAGAAATAGATCTACCCTTGACCACCACATTACAACTTTCCCATTCACAGATGGGTTCATTAGGGAATTGGAATTTAACCTTATGGGTTTTACAATCAATAAAAGCATGATATGCATGCAACCATTCCATCCCTTGAATAATATCAAAATCCACCATATCTAATTCAACAAAATCACAAGGCAAGACTTTATGCAATATAAACACGGGATAATTTCTATAGACTCTTTTAGCAACAATAGACTCACTAATGGGGGTAAACACTTCATAAAGTTCACACAACAATTTGGGATTCACATGAAGCTTTTTGGCAAGAAAAGGAGTAATGAATGAAAGAGTGGCACCCGGGTCTATCAATGCGTACACATCATAATAAAAAACCTTTAACATACTGGTGAAATGCCAAGCCAAGTCTAGTGACCCCTAGAGAGGTATGGTTAAGATTTTCGATGGTCATCCTCAAAATTTCTTGTAGCCCATGGACAATGTCTCAACTTCCGATCCTTTGCACCACACTCAAAACATGCACTCGAACCAGCCAAACAATCTCCTAGATGGTACTTCCCACACTTGCTGCATGTAGGAAAAGCTTGAACACCAACACCTTGCCCTTCTATTGAGCATATGGGCAATCAACGCCCTTGTGGCCCATCTTCCCATACCGAAAGCATGCATCCGTGTTCCTCAAACATGTGCCATATGATTGCCCCACATTTTGGGCACCTAGGATGGGTCGCCCTACCCTTGCAATGGGGCTTAGCATATGGAAGCCTACTTTTCAATTGAGCCCTTCTTCTCCCTTCCCTTGAGGCCACTAGGCAATCTCCCATCTTATGCCCAACACCACCACACTTGAAACAACCTTCGGTGCCAACCAAACACCTTTGTTGATGCTTTTTTCCACACTCTTGACAAGTGGCAAAGGGGATCCTTTTCTTCTTGTACTTGGGAGCCGGTAGACCAGTAGAAGATGTTTTGCAACATCAACTCAAGCCTTTTTTGTCTTTCTCTCCCTCCTCTTATCCCTTAAAGTCTCGGGGGCTACCACTTGTTGATTGAGTTTAGTTGTTACAACCTTGCCAATAGCCATGGAGTATTATTAACCTCCGCATTTGAAATGTCACAATTGAGAAATTGACCCTCAAGTGAGACATAGTTACTGTCCTATCCACCATTCTGAATAGGTTGAGACATATCTAGAAATGTAATGGTTAGGGATAAGTAATAAGCATTAGGGGACTTAGCTCCACCACATGACATAGATCATGAAGAAGTGAAACATTTCCTAAATGCCTCATAGCCTCCTATTCATAGTTGTGGCGCGCTTCACGACCATGAATGAGAATCTAATCAATGCGGTATATTGGATTTTTAAGGACCATTACCAACTTAGTGTTCTGATACCAAGTTTGTCACGATCCAAGCCTAGGACCTAGATGTTACATGGCGAATGGGGAACTCGAAGGGACCCCAAACAAGCCTCTTAGCATATTAATCACACATGCTTGGTTGCAGAAGCAAAAGAAGCATCACAAGATATAATTAAAAGGGAACCGAGACTAAGGGAAGTCTTTGATAATCACAAAAGCGATAAAATGTCAAGCTTATAGAAGAAATATATCATAGCATCCAACAACACCTCTAACTTGGAATAGACAGGGGCCAAGACACTTTCTAGGCTCACCCTTATAATAACAAGTGTTCAATATAAAGAATGAAACGACCCCAAAAAGTGCCAAAAAATGTGCCTCAGAATGTTGATGATGCTCACACTCCAATAAGAAAGCGTCGCTATTAGCAATTAACCTAATCGAAGGTTAGGCTCGAATCCACAGGGAATATAGGGTGCGGGAAAACACTCCATTTTAGGGATAACTTGGGAATTGTGTTCCCCATGGTTCATTGACTCAATTACCCTGGGTAACATAATTACAATTGGAGATTTGCATGCGGGAAGTTAACTTAGGTTCTTCCCGCAATCTTGTGAAGGTGAAGGTCGAATTTAACCATGGCGCTTGGTCGGCTACCATGACATGCCAACTAATCGTTACCTATTGTCCCAGACAACCTCCTTTGGTCAGGTTTGGTTGATTAGACGAGAACACATCAATTGAATTCTATCATCTACTTCCCTTTTCCTATTCGTCACTACCTTGGTCAGGATCGTGATAGTAGGAAGGATTTGGTGTTGGCCACCACCAAACAACAATCATAAGTAAACAATATATGCAAAACCCTAATCATAGAAATGCAATGAACCTAGATTATCTCAAGTCAAATACCTATGATTCCCAAATCCCCAAGTTATGGGTTCTTAGCTACTCATGTTTAAGGCAAAACCAACAAAAATGCCAATAAAAAACATGATTGAAAAGTTTACCCAAAGCAATGTAGATTGAATACACCACAAGTTGCAAAACACCAACTTGATAGATTGATAATCTGCTCAAAGCAAGATTTACAATCCCCAAAAAATAGTTTCCCAAGAGAAAATGATAAATTAATCTTAAAACCAAAAAGTTTCCTTGAGAGTATATTCTAAGGTGATATTCTTTTCTCAATTTTGAATCCACCCAAACAAAACCCTAACTTAAAGTATTTATAGTGTTTACAGATAACCCTAAAATTACACAAAAAATATAGTTGGCAGTTGGTACGCCTTGCAGGTACGACTCATAGGGTGACCTATGAGTCATTCTCAGGGTCTCATATCATGTTCTTTGCATCTTAGACTCAACTGGTATCACGCACTGATACGAGTTGTAGCTTGTGATACGACTCGTCTGCTCCTCTCATAGTCTAGGCCTTCAGTTGTTGATATAAAGTTTGAGCTCTCTGATTCCTTCTACGAGTACACCTCTACGAGTCATAACAAGACTTACAACTCATAGGATGGCCTTGTAGGGTTGACCTCTACTTAGATTATTTCTGATTTTTTGGTATTTGTTTCTTGCTAAGATAGCACCCTACGACTCGTACCTTGGGCTACGACTCATAGGTGAACTGTATGTCCTACGCTTCAGCGAAATCTGTAATTTTTCTCCAAAATCATGCCAACCTAACTTTTCCGCAAGAACAACACAAAAACACATAAAAACCATAAAAACTCGCATTAAGAACTCACAAAATCCCTTGTTTTAGGCCTCAAATGTGTTGTATTTTGACAACACATCAACACGCTCAACTTAGAATTGTTACTTGTTCTTAAGTGACGCAATCTACGTAGGAAGTGAGAAATACATAGCAGCTATAGCAATGGCATATACATCATTCAGTCTAATCCAGGGACCCAACTATCATTTTCAAAAACAAGATTATAAAGATACTAAGCATAAAAAAAACATGATGATGAATCTGGAAACCCAAACTATGATAAGAAAAGGAGCATCAACCATCCATAATCACTGGTATAGCTATATAGTAATCAAGGAGTGCAAATGCCCTCACATAAAAAAAGTCCCTCTTACTCACTCAAGAAGCATTTAGAACTCAGGGAATGAGGAAACATTCTGACTCTCACAAATGAAATTCATGCAGAGTGACTAAAACCATAGGCTTGCCTCTATACTCATCTTCTGGCCTGGTGACAGAGTGGATTTGGATCACTTTAGGACTTATGGGTTTGTAACATAGGTTTCGGGGCTTTGGTATGACATTTTAGGCAAGTAGGGACTGAACATTATCCTTGAACCATGTTTACCAACACTTTTTACTTTCATAACCCAACCCTTTTCATAAAATCCAGCCTTATTCTCCTATTTCAAACTTTTCTCGAGTGTTTCTTTCTATTTTCAGTTGTGCCTTACTTCTGAACTCATTTCTTGCTATTTTGATCAACTCAAGGTACTTTTCTTTTCTTTTTCTTCACTCAGCTCATGATTTTTCATTTCCGTCTATATTTCCCAACTAAACACCTCATTGTTATTACTTTACCACAATAAGGGCCACCTTCAACTTAGGCTTTTAGCTTGAGGTGAAGTACACAATATTCATTCCCTAAACCAGGGCCACAATTTGTAGCCACCCTCAACTTAGGCTTTTAGCCTCAATTAAGGTTCACATGTTCAAGGATAGACCAGGCCCAATATCAAAGTATTTCATCAAACAAGATTAAGCTAGCAAGGTGTCAAGAAAGAATGAGTACATGAGAAGCTCAAAAATTTGGAACAAGGTATTCACTCACTGATTTGGTAGAACAAGGTATTCACTCACTCATTTGGTAGGTTATTTAGGCTAAAAGTGGGTTTACTAAAAGAACAAAGGCCTAAGATCCTTTCTAAATCAACCATATCATTAAACCAATTTTAGAGTAACAAGGCAAGTTCTGAGTCCATACAAGATGCATTAATGTAACAAAATAAGCTCACAACACACATGACATTGCACCCACAATCAAGTATAGACTCACAGGTCATGCTTCAAACCTTAACTTACATTTACATTATCAAAACAAACATTACCAGATCATCAAAATGCATGAGTGCATCAATAATCACAATCTCTCAAATTTTGAGGGTACTCAATTTTTTAAAATTATTCAAAAAACATTTAAAGACTATGTATATGCCAACAGATAATAGTACTATGAATTTGCACATTATCTACACTACCTAAACATGCCGGTTCAATAGAAAATTAAACATCCATAAGAAAAAAGAAATACAACAAGAATACCTTAGGATCAAATATAGAGAAAGTTATGGACTCGAGGTTACTCAGTCTTCACCTTAATCCATAACTTCCCACACCCTACCAAAATAGAATACTTTGTCATTAAAGTACAAAAACATAGAAGAGGTACAATAGGCATACCTTGGGTTTCCTCCAAGGAAGCGCTTGATTTATTGTTGCAGCACGACAGGAAGCTTTTGTGCTCATGCCTCCTCAAGGTCCCAGTTTTCCACTCTCTTGATTTCTTCCATGTCACCCATGTCCAATTTGACCCTCTATCCATTGACATCGAAATTTTTACCATTCCTGCTTTCTAACTCAATGGCTCCATAACTTAAAATGCGTGTGACTCTGAAGGGCCCCATCCACTTAGATCTAAGTTTCTTAGGAAACCACCTAAACCTAGTGTTATAAAGCAAGAACAGGTCTCCCGGAGCAAATTCGCGATTTTCAATTCTGTGATCATGCTAAGCTTTCATTCAGTGCTTGTACAAGGTGGAACTCTCATATGCATGCAGCTGAAACTCATCAAGTTCATTTATTGCATTAATCTAGATGTTGCTGCTTCATTCCAGTCTAGATTCAACTTCTTCAATGCCCATAGTGCCTTGTGCTCAAGCTCAACTGGCAGGTGACAAGCTTTCCCAAACACCAACTGATAAGGGGACATTCTGATTGGGGTTTTGAAAGATGTGTGATAGGCCCATAAAGCATCATCCAACTTCCTTGACCAATCAGGGTGATTCACACTCACCGTTTTGGATAAGATTTGCTTTATTTAATTATTTGATACTTTTACTTTCCCACTTGTTTGGGGATGGTACGGGGTTGCCACTCGATGCTTCACACCATATCTTTCAAGGAGAGCTTTGGACAGTCAATTGCAAAAATTAGAACCTCAATTACTGATGATTGTCAGAGGTATACCGAACCTAGAAAAGATGTTTCTTCGGAGAAACCTGGTAACAATCTTATCTTCATTGTTTGGTAAGGCTATGGCCTCTACCTAGTTAGAGACATAATCAACTACAATCAGAGTGTACTTATTAGCATGAGAGCTGACAAAGGGTCCAATAATGTCAATGCCCTAAACTTCGAATAGTTCTATCACCAAAATAGGATTTAGCATAAGTACGTGCCTTCTTGAGACCCCGCCCTCATTGACATCTATCATAAGAATTTTCATAATCATGGGCGTCTTATTGTATAGATGGCCAATAGTAACCATATTGTAACACCTTGAAAGCAATTCGAGCTCTATTGTGATGGCCACCCACCAAAGAATACTCATCAATTCAACTTCTGGGACACATCTATGGATGATCCCATCCATACAAACACGAAACAGATATGGCTAATCCTAGAAGGACTTCTTTACGTCGTGCATACACTTGTGATGTTGATGGGTGTTTAGTTCAAGGGGCACTATATCACTCCAAGTAGTTAGCATAGTCCGTAAACTAAGGTATAAGATCATGAGGCTAGAAAAACTCTCTCATCTAGGAATGAATCTTTGATGTCAAGTCCATTATCAAACTTCACAATAACGTCATCTTCCAATTTAGAAAGATGGTATGCTACCTGGTTTTCGTTCCTCCTTTTGTCAATCACATAAAAATTGAATTCTTGCAAGAGGACTACCCATCTGATCAGTATTGGTTTCGCATCCTTTTTAGCCATCAGGTATTTGAGTGATGCATGTTCTGTGTGCACGATCACGTTAGATCTCAACAAGTATGAAAGGAATTTTTCAAAGGCAAAAACTAAGGCAAGTAATTCTTGTCCGATGACTTCAATTAACACCAGAACTAACTAACAGTGAAATCAAGTCAAAACCTAGTTGTATTCTTCGACAACGGCGCCATAATCTTTTGTGATGTTCACGCTCCAATAAGAAAGCAATCGCTGTCAGCAATTAACCTAATCGAAGGTTAGGGTTGAATCCACATAGAATACAGGGTTTGGCTACTAGCATTCACTATCAATCATTTCAAGTATCGATAAATAAAATATCTAAATGGGGGGGATTTCTTATTCAAGAACAAAATAAAATAAACACTATACTACAATGTTGAAAAATACTCAATTTTAGTGACAACTTGGGAATTGTGTTCCCCGTGGTCGTTCACTCGATTATCCTAGGTAACGTAACTACAATTGGAGATTCACATGCAAGACGGTGACTTAGGTTCTTCCAGCCATCTTGTGAAGGTGAAGGTAGAATTTCCCCATGGCATGCCAACTAACAGTTACCTATTGTCCCAGTCAACCTCCCCTTGGTCAGGTTTGGTTGATTAGACGAGAACACATCAATCGAATTCCATCATCTACTTCCCTTTCCTATTCATCACTACCTTGGTCGGGATCGTGATAATAAGCAGGGTTTGGTGTTGGCCACAATCAAACAACAATCATAATGAAAGGAAATAGATAATACATGCAAAACCCCAATCATTGAAATGCAATAAACATAGGTTATCTCAATTCAAATACCCATGGTTCCCACAACCCCAAGTTGTGGGTGCTTAGCTACTTATGGCTAAGACAAAACCAGAATTTTACCCAAAGCAATGAAGATTAAAGACACCACAAGTTGCAAACCACAAGCCTGATAGATTGATAATAACCACAAAGCATGATTTGTAATCCTCAAAATAGGGTTTTCCAAGATAAAATGATAAACTAGGCTAACAGCCTAAAAGTTTCCTTGAGAGTATATTCTAAGATGATATTCTCTTCTCAATTTTGAATCCCCCCAAACAAAACCCTAAATTAATGTAGTTATAGTGTTTACAAAATAACATTAAAAATTATACAGAAAAGACAGCTAGCAGCTTGTGTGCCTCGTAGGTATGACTCTTAGGGTGACCTACGATTCATTGTCGGGGTCTCGTATCAGGTTCTTGACATCTTAGACTCAACTCATACAACACACTGGTATGAGTCATAGCTTGGGATACGACTCGTATGATACTCTCATAGTCTAGGCCTTCAATTGTTGATCTAAAGTTTGAGCTCTATGATTCCTGCTATGAGTACAACTTTATAAGTCATAACAAGACTTACAATTCGTAGATGGCCTCATAGGGAGGAACTCCACTTAGCGGATTTCTGATTTTTTGGTCTTTATTTCTTACTACGATAGTACTCTACGACTCATACCTTGGGCTACGACTCGTAGGTGAACTCATATGTCCTATGCTTCAGCAAAATCTGCAATTTTTCTCCAAAATCATGCCAACATAACTTTTGCTCAAGAACAACACAAAAACACATACAAACCATAGAAAGTTGCAATAAGAACTCACAAAATCCCTTGTTAGGCCTCAAATATGCTGTATTTTGACAGCACATCAAATGCCCAGAATTTTAAATTCCATATGTCTTAAAATCCATTCGCGATATCGAAAATTCAATTTCATATTCTTGTTTAGGGGTCACAATTAAGGGGAAAAAGGTCTAACCCCGATTAAAGAACGAATGATTAGCAATTATTAAATTCCAAAGTGCAATTTCCAGTGAGCATTTTGTGTCGCGGAGTACAAAAATGGGCCTGTTTTTTCACTTCGGTCCAAGACTTTAAGTCTTCGTCCTAAGTGTTCCAAAACATGTGTTTACCTATACTTAGCCATATTTCACCCGCATACTATCTTAAATATTCCGCAACAGTTCCTCAAACACTTTGCCATATTTTTCACTCCTAAATTCAAGTCTCAGAACCCCCATCCAGAACTAAGGATTTCCTTCAAGCTTCAAGCCTTCATTTTTAATCTTCACTAAGAGTTTATCCAAAGCTAAGGTATGTAGCTTTTAGCCACTGGGTCCTTCCACCCATGGTGCCCTAATCTCCTTTTTACTCAATTTGCATGACTTAAAGTTGATTTTACTAATGAGTTTACTAGTATGAACATGTCTATGAACTATGTTAAAGCTATGTAAAGTTGTGACTGTTTTGCTATGTTTTAAGCTATAAATCTTGGATATATTGTAAGATTTGATGAGGAATTTTGATGTATATTGCTTTAGGGTATTCCAAGGTGTTGATTTATGGTTTTACAATGGACTTACTTGCATGATTTCATCTCTACATTTCATGGATTTATACTATGATTTTCACACCCGCCAAGTGTTTGATAAAATGTCAGGTTATGGTTTCTTGAGGAAATGAAGGCCCCAAGTATGAGATATGATATGATTAATGCTATGATTATGAAAGGATCTTATGTATATGATATATCCTAGATAAACTGTTGCATTAGACCATGCCCAATTCGGGGGGACTAAGAGCCTGGATAACCTTGTCGGTGTAAGTACCTTGATAGCCAATCAAGCGGCTAGTACCTTGATAACCAAGATGGAGGTTTGTACTCATCAACCAAGTCAGGGGTTTGTACCTCACTACCAGGGTGATGAGGTGGCATCATCATCAACCTACCAAGAGGTTTGTACTTTGGAAATCTAGCTTGGTCTCTTCTACACATATGATATCCTATATGAGTATGAGTTACTTAAACATGTTTTACTTGAGTATTGGTCATTCATGCCATATTGTTATATGATGGCTATTGTCTACTGTTATGCATTTTAACTATGATACCTGTCTCTTGTTGGATTACATCCTACATACTTAGTACATTCAAACGTACTAACGCATACTCTTGCCTACATGATATCACCAAGTAGGAACCAGTGCCCAAGTTAATCCTACTCCTGCATGTGGTTATTTCGGTACTACTCAAGCTAGTTGGTGAGTGATCAACTTCGAGGACCTTAGTCTATGTTTCTCTTATTATGTACTGGGATACTCTACTTTATTTTCTATTTTGACTTTGAGGGTGAGCCTAGTTGTTTTGTATTGGCCCCGTTCTAATCTAAGTATTAGAGGTGTTTATTGGACGTGTTATGTATATATGATATGAGTTTTGACCCCTTCTCTCTTGATTATGATGTTATGCGAGCTTTCCCCTTATCCCCTTTGCCCCTATTCTTACTCTTTATGTCTTTTATATACTTCTGCAACCAATGAAGTGGAATGATAAGTTAAAAGCCTTATATGGGGTTCCTTCGGGTTCCCTATTCGTCATGTCACGTCCAGACCCTAGGCTTGGGTCGTGACAAATATAGTATTAGAGCACTAGGTTGCTAGATCCTTAGAGTCCAACACACTGCATCCATTATAGTCCTATTCATGGTTGTGAAGCGCAACATGACTATGAACAGGAGGCTATAAGACGTCTTCGTAAAATTTTTCCCTTCCTCATGTTCTAAGTCATGCTATAGATTTGTGGTAAGTTTTTCCCCTAAATGATTTTTCTTTGCAACGCTAGATCATGCCTAACACTCAAGGAAGAAGGACCCAAACTCCCGAGGAGCATCCTACCAATGTTGAGCTCCGAGATGCTCTCACTATGCTTACCCAAGTTGTGACCAACCAAGTCAATCAAGGGGCCCAAGACCCTCATGCTACTACCTCGGGAGCTAGGGTAAGGGACTTCATGAGGATGAATCCTCTGGTGTTCTATGGTCAAAGATGGATGAATATTCACACGTGTTAATTGATGAGGTCTATAAGATCATGGGTGTTGGGCCGAATGAAAAGGCGGAGTTGGCGGCATACCAACTCATAGGCATAACCCAAATATGGTATGATCAATGGAAAAGGGAGAAAGAAAATGGTTATGTGGTGCTTTGGGAGGAGTTCAAATTGGCTTCCGTTAATCGGCTTTTCCCTTTGAGCTTAGGGAAGCTAAGTTGGTAGAGCTCATGAACTTGAAACAAGGTGCTATAAGTGTGAGGCAGTATGCCCTCAAGTTTAATCATCTTTCAAGGTATGCTACTCATTTGGTGGCTGATCCTAGATCTAGGATGAATAAGTTTGTGATGGGGTTTTCTGACTTGGTGAGTGAAGAATGCCGGTCTGCCTTACTAATTAGTGATGTGGACTTGTCTTGGTTGATGACATATGCTGAGCATTTCGGGTTAAGTTAAGGAAGAGAAGGGGGAATGAGGCCAAGAGGGCCCGTCTTCAGGGTAAGTTCCAAAGGGGTGACCGGTTCCATCAAGGCCAAGGGTCCTCACATGCTACTAATAGAGGATTTGCCAATGACTTCCCTAGACCTTAAGGTGTTAGTGGTGTGGCTCCCATTTATGTGTATCCTACATGTGGGAAGAGTCATAGGGGTCCTTGTTTGAAGAGTTCTAAATGCATGCTTTGATTGAGGGGAGCTTGGTCACAAAAGGATGGATTGTCTAAGAAATCATGTCAAGGGCTGGGGTGCAAATGTGGTTCCATTAAGTAGAGGTGGTCCTCAAGGTTGTGTCCCAAGGCACAATCGATTTTATGCTATACATGGGAGGCAAGGCGTAGGTGTGTTTCCCAACATTGTTAATGGTATGTTGAAAATCTTTGATTTTGATGTATATGTGTTGATTGATCCAGCTGCCACTCTTTCTTCTGTTACCCCCTTTGTTACCCAAAAGTTCCATGTAGACACCGAGTTGTTGCATGAGTCATATGAAGTGTCTACTCCTATTGGTGACTCTATTGTTGCTAGGAATGTTTATAAAAATTGTCCTATTTGCATTTTGCATAAGTTGTTTCCATGTGATCTTGTTGAATTAGACATGGTTGATTTTGATGTCATACTTGGTATGGATTGGTTGCATGCCTACTATACTTCTATTGATTGTAGAACTCGTAGGGTCAAATTTAAATTTCCTAATGAACCCATCCTTGAGTGGGAAAGTCAAGATGTGGTGGTGAAGGGTAGGTTCATCTCTTGCATTAAATCCCATAAGATGATCTCCAAGGGGTGTTTGTACCATCTAGTGAGGGTTAAAGATGTGGAGTCCAAACTCCCTTCCATAAAGTCTGGTCCGGTTGTAAATGAGTTTCGTGATGTCTTCCAAAATGACCTTCCTAGTGTTCCTCCCGAAAGGGAAATAGATTTTTGTATAGACCTCCTCCCCGATACTCAACCTATCTCCATTGCCCCTTAACATATGGCCCCGGTAGAGTTGAAGGAGTTAAAGGAACAATTTAGAGATTTTTTGGAGAAGGGATTTATTAGACCTAGCTAATCACCTTAGGATGCACCAGTTTTGTTTGTAAAGGGGAAGGATAGGTCCCTTATGATGTGTATTGACTACCGGCAACTCAATGGGGTTACTATGAAGAATAGATATCCTCTTCCAAGAATTGATGATTTGTTTGACCAATTGCAAGAGATTAGCTTTTTCTCTAATATTGATCTTCGGTCTGGGTATCATCAAGTGCGGGTGAGGCTGATATTCGCAAGATGGTCTTCCAGATGAGATATGGGCATTATGAATTTTTGGTGACGTCTTTTGAGTTGACCAATGCACCAGCCATCTTCATGGACCTAATGAATAGGGTCTTCAAACCTTAACTTGATTCTTTTGTTACAGTCCTCACTGATGCTATTTTGATCTATTCATATAGTAGGGAGGAGCATATGGTCATTTTAGGGTTTTGTTGCAAAGATTGAGGGAGGAAAAATTTTATGCAAAGTATGAAAAGTGTCAATTTTTGTTGAAGGAGATTGCATTCTTGGGTCATGTGGTATCGGAGATAGTATTAAGGTGGATGCTAAGAAGACCAGTATGATTAGAAATTGACCTAGACCATTAACCCTGTCGGATATTAGGAGCTTCTTGGGCCTACCAGGTTATTATAAAAGGTTTGTGAATGGGTTCTCCTCCATTGCTCCCCCTATGATAAAATTGACTCAAAAAAGGTTAAGTTTGTGTGGAACGGTGAGTGTGAGAGGAGCTTCCAAACATTGAAAGAAAGGCTTGTATCCGTTCCTATATTTTCACTGCCAGATAGGCTTGAGGCATTTATGGTGTATTTTGATGCTTCCCGGGTTTTTTTGGGTTGTGTATTAATACAAAATGGTAAGGTCATAGTTTATGCTTCCAGACAACTCAAGGTACATGAATGGAACTACCCTACCCATGATCTAGAGTTAGACGCCATTGTGTTTGCATTAAAGATTTGGCATCCTACTTGTCTGGGGTACATGTTGATGTGTTCACTGATCATAAGAGCCTTCAATATGTCTTCACTCAACAAGATCTCAACTTGAGGCAAAGAAGATGGTTAGAGCTTCTTAAACACTATGATATAAGTGTGCATTATTATCCGGGTAAGGTAGATATTGTGGCGGATGCTTTGAGTAGGGTGTTTATGGGTAGTCTAGTTCATGTTAATGGTGGTGATAAGGAAATGGCTAAGGAGGTGCATTAATTGGCCAGGTCGGGGGTTAGGTTAGAAGAGGTTGGTGATGATTGTGTTGTTATTGTTGATGGGTCTAAATATTCATTGGTTAATGAGGTGATAGCAAAACATGATCTTGAATTGAAGGCCTTGGTGAAAGGGGGCAAAGTAGAGATTTTTTCCCAAGGGGGAGATGGTGCCCTTAGGTACCAAGGTAGGCTGTGTATGCCTTGTATTGATGGTTTGAGGGAGAAAATCCTTGATGAGGCCCATAAATTTTCTTATTATATCCACCCCGGTTCCACCAAAATCTATAGAGATTTGAGGGATGTGTATTGGTGAGGAGGCATGAAGAGGAACATTTCTAAATTCGTTTCTGGTTGCCATTGTTGGCAACAAGTCAAAGCCGAACATCAAAGACTAGGTGGCCTAACCCAAGTCATAGAGATTCCTACTTGGAAGTTGGAGGTGATTAATATGGATTTCGTGGTTAGGTTTCCCAAGACTAAAAAAGTTTTTTATTCTATTTGGGTTATGGTTGATAGGATGACAAAATCAGCTCATTTTCTACTGGTTAAGACCACATATGGGGCTGAAGAGTATGTAAGATTGTACATCCATGAGTTAGTAAGATAACATGGGGTTTCTTTGTCCATCATACCGGATCATGGTGCATAATTCACTTCACACATTTGGAGGTCTTTTCAAATGGGTCTTGGTACAAAAGTTCACCTTAGTATGACCTTTCAACCTCAAAAGGATGGCCAAGCCGAAAAAATCATTCAAACACTTGAGAATATGCTTAGCGCTTGTGTCTTGGAGATTAAGGTTAGTTGGTATGATCATCTTCCATTGATTGAGTTTGCCTTCAACAATAGTTATCACTCTAGCATCGGTATAGCTCCTTTTGAGGCTCTTTGTGGGAGAGATTGTAGATCACTAGTTGGTTGGTTTGAGGTTTGAGAGGTTACTTTATTGGGACCAGATCTGGTTATGGACGCTCTTGAGAAGGTTAGGGTGGTTAGGGAAATGTTGAAAACAGCCCAAAGTCTTCAAAAAATCCTATGGGATGTGAGAAGAAGAGACATTAAATTCAAAGTGCCTGATTGGGTCTATTTGAAAGTTTCTCTAATGAAAAATGTGGTCCATTTTGGTAAAAAGGGGAAGTTTAGTACAAGATATGCTTGTAATTATGAGGTGATAAAGAGGGTTGGCAAGGTAGCTTATGAGTTGAAGTTTCCCAGTGAAATGAATTTGGTTCATCCGGTGTTCCATGTCTCTATGCTGAGAAAATGTGTTGGTGATCCTAATCCTATTGTGCCTCTTGATGTTGTGGGTGTCGTTGAAGATAAATTGACTTATAAGGATGTTTTGGTTCAGATTTTGGATCGTCAAGTAAAAAGATTGAGAGACAAGAAGGTGGCATCCGTTAAGGTCTTTTGGAGGAACCAACAAGTCGAAAAACCTACATAGGAGGCCAAAGCGGATATACAAAAGTGGTATCCCTATATTTTATTCTCCTCTCAAGCCTAAGGTACTAATTTTAAGTCCCCTGTGTGATTTCGAGTCTTATATTTTATCACCTATGTCATTCATATGCATTCACGTTTAAGTTGGCAAACTTCTGACGATTTTACACTTATGTTGAAATTTTGAAAATAGTATTTTCAATATAATGTTGCATCCTTGTTGGGGATGATGTGTTTATGATCACTGTTTTCATGTATGTCTCTATTCCATTTGGGGACGAATGTTCCCAAGGTGGAGATATTGAATGACCCCAAAAAGTGCCTGAAAATGTGCCTCGGAATGCCAGAACGTTAAATTCCATATACCTCAAAATCCATGCACGATATCGAATATTCAACTTCATATTCTTGTTTAGAGGGTAAAAATTATGGAAACAAATGGTCTAACCCCAATTTGAGAGTGAAACATTAGCAATTATGAAATTCCAAAGTGCAATTTCTAGTAAGTATTAAAATGTGCCTGTTTTTTTGACTTCGATCCAAGACTTTAAGTCTTGGGACTAAGTATTGTCAAATGTGTTTTTGACCTATGCTTAGCCATATTTCACCCTCATATCATCCTAAACATTCCACAACACTCACTCAAAAACTTAGCGATATTTTTCACTCCTAAATTCAAGTCTCAAAACTCTCATCCGGAACTAAGGATTTCCTTCAAGCTTCAAGCCTCCATTTTTAATCTTCATCAAGAGTTTCTCCAAAGCTAAGGTATGTAGGTTTTCTCCATTGGGTCCTTTAACCCATGGTTCCCTAATCTTCCTTTTACTCAATTTGCATGATTTAAAGTTGATTTTACTAATGGGTTTACTAGTATAAACATGTTTATGAACTATGTTACAGCTATGTAAAGTTGTGACTTGTTTGCTATGTTTTGAACTATAAATCATTGATATATTGTATGATTTGATGAAGGGTTTTGTTTTAATTGCTTGAAAGTGTTGCGAGGTGTTGATTAAGGGTCCTACAATGGATTTACTTGTATGATTTTATCTCTATATTTCATAGTTTTACACTACTATTTCACACCCGTCAAGTATTTAATAAAATGTCCGATTATGGTTTCTTGAAGAAATGAAGGCCCCAAGCATGAGATATGATATGATTGATGCTATGATGATGAAAGGAGCCTATGTATATGATATATCCTATATAAAGTGTTGCATTATACCATGCCTAATTCGGGGGGACTAAGAGCCCGGATAACCTTGTCGGGGGGTTAGTACCTTGATAGCCAACCAAGGGGCTAGTTCCTTGGTAACCTAGATGGGGGTTTGTACTCATCAACATAGTGAGAAGTTTGTACCTCACAATCAGGGTGATGGGGTGGCATCATCATCAGCCTACCAAGGGGTTTGTACTTTGAAAATCTAGTTTGGTCTCTTTTACACACATCATATCCTATATGAGTATAAGTTACACATGTTTTACTTGATTATTGGTTATTCATGTCATATTGTTATATGATTTCTATTGTCTATTGTTATGCATTTTGACTATGATACCTGTCGCTTGTTGGATTACATCCTACATACTTAGTACATTCAAACGTACTAACACATACTCTTGCCTACATGATATCACCATTTAGGAACTGGTGCCTAAGTTGATCCTCCTCCTCCACGTGGATAGTTCGGTACTACTCAAGCTAGTTAGTGAGTCCTCCACTTCGGGGACCTTAGTATATGTTTCTTTTATTATGTATTGACACACTCTTATTAATTTTCTATTTTGACTTTAAGGGTGAGCCTAGTTGCTTTGTCTTGTCCCCGCTCTTATCTAAGTATTAGAGGTGTTTGTTGGACATGTAATGTATCCATGATATGAGTTTGGATCTTTGTCTCTTGATTATGATGTTACACAAGCTTTCCCCTTAGCCCCTATACCCCCATTCTTACTCATTATGTCTTTTATATGCTTCTGCGACTATTGATATACAATGATAAGTTAAGATGCTTATTTGGGGTTCCTTCAGGTTTACTAATTTCCGTTTCATATCTAGGCCTTAGGATTGGGTCGTGACAAAGAAGTCTCAACGTAGCAAGAGTAACTTAGATTGTCATGACCTAAGCCTAGGGCCTAGACATTACATGACAAATGGGGAACTCGAAGGGACCCCAAAGAAGCCTCTTAGCATATCATTCACACATCCTTGGGTGCATAAGCAAATAAACACTAGCAAGTGATATAATTAAAAGGGAATGCAGGACTAAGGGAAGTCTTTGATAAACACAAAAGCGATAAAGAGTCAAGTTCATAGCATAAATACATCATAGTATCCAATAACACCTCTAACTTGGAATGGAGTGAGGGCCAAGACACTCCCTGGGCTCACCCTCATAAAAATAAGTGTTAAACATGAGAAGGAGTCTCAATTGTCCTCAGAATTGAGGACTCACCAAAGATTTCCTCTGAAGTACCGAGCTAGCCACGTGGAGAAGGATATCAAGAAGAGCTATGATTCCTATAGGGTAATATCATGTAGGCAATTTGAATGTACTAAGTATGCAGGGTGCAATGCAATATTGACATAAGGTAATATAATTAAAATGCATAATCATAATCAATGGATATATATAATATCACTGCGGTATGCAAGATCAGTGGTTGTAATAAAACATGCTTGTAAATTATTCAACATACATAATATATCATACATACGTGGGAAATGACTCTAACCGACATGAGTAAGACCAAGCAAGCTACAACTTGGAATCCCGATGGATACCCCTCATCGGTAAAGAAGTGGTATACTTGCCAAGGTAAACCCCACTTCACCTCATTGGGACGTGACCCCTTTCATATGAAGCAACTCTCCTTTCAAGAACGTAACCCATTTCAGAAAGGAATGATAAAGAGCACTAGATGGATCTACTACTATAGCCAGGGTAATGTCATAATCTTATGGTGGAATATAGATTCAGGAAAGGAGTATGGACCCTTGAAGATAGTCCACGCCGACATAGTCTATTGGTGCTAACTCATATCCCACGGAATACTTGAAATAATTATACTTTAATTATAACATGAATAGCTTATAAGAACATGACTTGAGTATCTCATAAACATACTTAAGCTCTAGTAATGAGCCTAACTTGAACATGAGAATAGATTCTAATTATAAATAAACCCTTGCTTTAACATGAATGACACACAAGACGTAAAAATCTTGAAATAGGGCTTAACTTGATACTTGTAAAATTATAGATACTTTTCATGAATTCAATACATGCTTGAAGTCCTTAATCATCATATAGTCACTTGATTTGTAAATCATGTATATCATCAATAACTTGAGAATTCTTGTCATGTCATTTTATCAAACACATGGTGGGTTCATGATACTTGTTCAACATCATGAAATTCAAGAGTGAAATAAGATGAATAAACTCAATGCAATTCAACCCACCAATATGTGGTAAAACCATTATGTAGGGTACCTTGAAATCCATTATAAAACCTCATGATGATTCTTGTTTCATAGCTGAAAACATGTGTAGTCTCAATAGACATAATCAATTCATGGAGTAAACTTGAAATAGATATTCATGCATAATCAATCAATATTTGATAAAACCCCAACATGATTTATATTAATATTTCATAATAAAAGATACCATAGGAAATATAACTTGAAACCATACAATTTTCATAAAAAGAGAAGATTGGGCTTCGTGACTGAAAGGACCCATGGATGAAGACCCACATACCTTAAACATTGAATTCCTTGAAATGAACATGAAGTAGACTTTGAGCCTGAAATCCTTAGATTTTAATTGGAGAATTGATAGAGTCTTAGAAAGGTTTTAGAGAGGGTTTTATGAGTTATATAGTTGAAAAATGGCTAAGTATGGGTGATTTCATGTTTAAGTAGGCATGGGGCTATGACCCCAATGCCCTTGGGAGAAATAAGAAAACCAAGGAAAATGTTACACTGGCCCGCGCCCTTGGCACGACGCAGACCAAACGTGAACTTCAATTTTCACTAGTCTGCACTCCTGTCGCATCGTAGACAGGACAAGGATAGCCACTAGAATTCAAAAATTAGTGAAAATTATTTTTCACTATGGGTCTTCTAAAATACGGGTTATACCTATTTCCTACTAAATTTTGCCCCCGATTAAGAATATGAAGTCGAATTTTCAAAATCATGCAAGAATTTTGAGATATATTAAAATTACGATTATGGGGTATTTCGAAGCACATATGGGGCATTTCAGTAGTAGGGATATCAAAGACAAAGAGACACTTTTATTCTATATGGGTAATAGTAGATCAGATGACAAAATTGGCTCATTTCTTGCCAGTTAGACAACTTTTGGTGTCAAGGATTATGTTATGCAGTATATCTAAGAGTTTGTGAGGATGGATAGGATTCCATTATCGATCATTTTGGATCATGGTACACTTTACTCTCACTTTTGGAAGTCATTTCAAAGAGGTCAGGTACTAAGATGAAGTTAAGTACCATATTCCATCCTCAAACCTATGGACAAGTTAAAAGAATAACTCAAACATTGGAAGAGATGTTGAGATCCTATATTTTGTATTTTAAAGGAATTTCAGATGATCATCTACATCTCATTAAATTTACCTACAGTTACCATTCAAGCATTGAGATGGTGCCGTTTGAGGCTTTATATGGTATACGGTATGCGTCACTAGTGAGATGGTTTGAAGTTAGGGAAATTTCTTTGATTAGACCGGATTTGGTTATGGATGCCAAGGAAAAACTGAGACTTATAATAGAAAGATTGAAGACCACACAAAGTAGACAAAAGTCCAACTCTGATCTGAGAAGAAGGGATGTCGAGTTTGACACTAATGATTTGGTATACTTGAAAGTGTCCCCCATGAAAGGTGTGGTTTTATTTGGTAAGGAGGGAAAGTAATTCCCTAGGTGTGTAGGGCCTTTTAAGATTGAGAGAAGGGTTGGTAAGGTGGCATATTGGCTAGAGTTGCCAATGAAGACCTTAATACATCTGATTTTCCACGTGTCAACATTGAGAAAGTTCATTGGGAATCAAAATTCTATAGTTCCATTAGATGACATTGATATTGAGGAGAATTTGACCTATGAAGAAGTTCCGGTACAAATACTTGATGTGATGTCAAAATACAACACTTTTAGATGCCTAAAACTTAGGATTTTGTGCATTTCCAATGTGATATTTATGATTCTTTATGTGTTTTAGTGTTTAGTTTTGCAGGAAAGTAGGTTGGCATGACTTTGGGAAAAACTTGCAGAGTTTTCTGGTTTTTGGTAATTTGCGAGACCCTGTATGAGTCGTATAGCATTCTACAGGTTGTAGATGTAGTTTCGAGACAAATTCCAGTGAAGGATGAGATCTAAATTTCAAGTCCACAAGATGCATATATGAGTCGTAGAACATTCTACGAGTTGTATAGATCTCGTGAAGAATTCTAGAGAAAGATGTGTAGAAACAGTTGAAGCCTACGAGTCTAAAGTACGAGTCATAAATTAGTTTACAAGTCATAAAGATGTTTCGTAGAAGAGAAGTCTAAGATCTCAGGAGGTGTAGGCAAGACCCTGATTACAACTTGTAGAAGACACTATGAGTCATAAATACCTTTCGTAGAGTCTGCCTTATTGCCTAATTATGCGCTTCTGAATCGATGATGTATATGTGGATGCTATGAGGATTTTTTGGAGACTCTCAGGTTCCCATTCGCCCAGGTCACTCTTGGGCCCTATGATCGGGTCGTGACGTAACCCTTACCTTTTGTTCCCATACAACCTCCTCTTGATCCAATTTGGTTGATTAGATGAGTGAGATGACATTGAATTCCGTTAACTAATCTATTTTCCTATTCATTACGACCTTGATCCAATCAGTAAGAATTAGGCAGATATTAACGTTGGCTATCGGTAAAAAACATTCATAACCAAGAGAATTAATTAATACATACATCCACATTTTCCAAGAATTAAGGATTATCAGGTTTTGCCTTGTTAGTTCTTCATAGTACCCACAACCCTAGTTGTGAATTTATCTATGCATAATCATTGTAGATGAAAAAATCATGTTATAGAATAGCATAATTGAACACTTACAATGATGAAATTAAGAACAAAAAATTCAATATTCTCCATAAGAAATCACAATGTAATGTTTTTAATGTAAAAATTAGAAAATATGAAGTCTCAAAAGTGTTTCTCTATTATCTCGTGTGACTCACTGCTAAAAAGACCTTAAAACCTATTTATAATATGTAAAATACAAATCCATCATGAAATAGGAAAACTGGATTTGGCATCTTTGACGGATGAGGTTATGGGTCATATAAGGAACCACGATCTGTACCTTGGCTTTGTATCTACAACTTCCAAAAAATGACTTCAATTTCGCTAGACCTTTTTATGAGCCATCTTCAGACTTACGACTTGTGGAGGATTTCGTCTGATAACTTTTTTGAAACTCTACAAATTCTGATCCTCTAGGCATGAAACTAATTCACGACTCATGAAAACTTCTATGGCTTGTCTGGAAGTTCATGGATGCAACATTTGAAACTTGGCCCCTTACTGGATCTAACTCACGAAACCTCTTTACATCTCGTGGAAGTAACCACGACCCATAGAGTAGCTCGTAAATCCTCAAAAACTCAACACTTGCAACCCTCAACCCCAAATTATGCCAAATACTTTAATCCTGAAAAATAAACATAAAAACACATCAAATCCACTAACATCGCTTTAAGAACTCACAAAATTCCAAGTTTTAAGGATAAAAAGTGTTGTATTTTGATAGAAAATCAACACCCTCAACTTAAAATTGTTGCTTGCCCTCAATCGACAGACTCAATCTATAAAACTAGTATAGTAACATACAGACCTCAACCTAATGGCACACTTTATCTCCAAATCAAGCACAAATACCCATACTACTCATCAATGCATATCAGATAGTCATCAACAAACTAATACGAATAAATACATGTGACAGTTCAACTATGACAAGGAAGGTAACCACTGATAAGAAACTATCATAGATATAGCCTAGAATCAATAGTGTAATGCAAGTGCCCTCATAGAACGAAGTTCGATATCACACTCATGATAGTATTTTAAGATTCGATGCTTGGAAATAAACAAAATCACTCACTCACAATAGATATTCCAACACAGTGCTTAATACCATATGCTTGACTCTATACTCACAACTATGACCTTCTACTACTTTAAGTAGAATCCCTATACAACTTTCTTTACTTGTAATGTGGGCTTAGGGAGATTTGGTGTGACTTTTTAGGAACATAGTTACTAATGAACCTCTTTGACACTATTTCTCTACACTATTTCCTTACCAACACTGTTATTTTTCAACTCATTCTACTTTTCTCCTATTTCAAGCATCTCTGGGTGCCTTATTCTCATTTCTACCTCATTGCCTTCTATTTTCGTATTCTTTTTCATTTTTAGCTCATTGTTTAAGCATATGCTAATTTTTCTTGTGCCCATAGCATATTTTTTCCCTTTTTTCATATATCATTAGCTTCCACCCCATTTACTGTGATTATCCTTACACCAGCCACCCTCAACATAGACTTTTGGCTTGAGTTGAGGTGCACAATTTTCAACCTATGAACTAGGGCCACTTTTGGTATCCACCTCAACTTAAGCTTTTTCCTCAGTCAAGGTGCACAATATTAAAGGAAGAACTAGGGCCAATGTTAGGATTTCACATTCGACAAGGCTATGTTACTAATGTCGCCCAAGTTACACCTCCTTTTTAGAGGATAAACCAGTCATTGTCAAAATATGAAACCTAACCAAGGTTAGGTTTGAACACACAGGGAATACATAGAGTGGAGATAACTTCATCAATAAGCAATTCAAGTAGTTAACCAACTCAATTCCCCGAAGAGGAGTTTTGTAATAATCAATGAGAATGTAAAGTAAACTAACTATCACGAGATGCAATCAATAATAGAGAGCAACTAGGGTATTGTGTTCCCCGTAATTCCCTGACTTAGTATCATCAGATAACCTAATTCTTGTCTAGTGTATAACATGCAGTACGGTAGTTTAAGTTCACCAATCCCTTTTGTTAAAAGTGAGAGGCGAATTTCACTATGCGACTTTGCCCATCTCCATGGTGTGCAATACTAACTATTACCTATAAGTCCTAGTACAACCTCCCCTTGGCCCTGTTCGGTTGATTAGATGAGAACACATCAATCGAATTCTGTTAATCATTCTCTTTTCCTATTCGTTGCTACCTTGGTCCTGTCAGTAACACTAGGTAGTTTCTAGTGTTGGCCAACATTAGAAAACATGCAAAATGGAGAGAATTGATTAATACGTGGATATACCCATTCCAAGAATTATAAATTACCCAAGTTTACTTAGCTAGTTCTTCATGTTTCCCACAACCCTAGTTGTGGATTTAGCTACTCATAGGTAGATGAAGAAGTTATGGATTGACAAAATTTAATTAAACACTTACCCAATTGAATTGAAATTAAGAAAAACCAAGAAGAAGGAGAATCACAAGCTTCAAGATCAAATTTAGCCGCAAGTGTTTTTTCACAATCTTCTCTCTCAAGTATTGAGTTCTCCAAGTACAAACTCTAATAGTATTGAATACTGACGTCCCCCCTTATATAATAACCTAAAAGTACTATTTATAGTAAGTAAAATTAAGTCCTAAATAAAATATAAAAAATAGTCGACAGACTCCATGAAAGGTCTCTACGACTCATAGTGTCTTCTACGACTTGTAGTCGGGATCTCGTAATCTATTCCTGAGATTTTGGACTTCTCTTCTATGACTTCACTCTACAATTCATAAACTGATCCATGAATCGTACTGCATGTTTGTAGGCTTCAGCATTATCAAATTGTCCCTTACTAGAAATTTTCACGAGACCCATCACTCTGACTCATAGAGTACTCTACGACTCGTATACTTATCTCGTTGAGCTGATCTTCAAATTTCATCCTACACTGGAATTTGCCATGAAACTGCCTCTACAACTCGTACAATGCTCTACAATTCATAGAGGGTCTCTTAAGTCATCAAAAACCAGAATTCTTCTGCAATTTTTCCCCAAAGCATGGACAATCTGTCTTCCTACAAATCTAAACACAAAAACACATAAAACCCACAAATATTGCATCGAGAACACACAAAATCCTAAGTTTTAAGCATCATAAGTGTTGTATTTTTATAGCACATTAATACCCTCAACTTAAAATTGTTGCTTGTCCTCAAGCGACTACTCAATCTATATAGATAATACAGTAACACATAGACTCAACTTAACGGCATATATCATATACTACTCAAACTCAGATACCCATACTAGCTTTTCCAACTAGGATCAGATACCTATTCAGAAAACCAATGCAAACTGGTGCATGTGACAACACAACTATGACAAGCAAGGTACTATCAACAGTTTACAACCACTAAATAAGTCAAATGCTAACAATGCAATGCAAGTGCCCTCATAGAAAGAAGTCTCATATTTGACACTCAATGATGATTTCATGTTTAACCTTGGGATTGTGCAAAAATACTCACTCTCACAAAGATATTCATGCATTATAACTAATACCATAGGCTTTCCCCGATACTCACAACTTAGACCTTCAACTAAATGGACTAGGATCACTTTAGGACTTTTTAGGAATGTAACATAGGCTTAGGGGGCTATGGCAAGTTATTTTAGGAAAATAATGACTAATGGCCCTCCTTGAAACTGCATTTTTCTACACTTTTACCCCACCAACTCTGTCATTTTCACCTTATTCTTCCTTTTTCCTTATTCAAGGTTTTTCGGGTGCTTTCTTCTAATTTTCAGCTTTTTTCTTTGTTTTTATACTTCAATCTAACGCATCTTTTAATTCTTTTACATCGGTACATGATTTTTTCTTCTTTTCTCTTCCTTCCTAACTCACCCCCTTATTTTTGTGCTTTAACCCTTTTACCAACGACTCTCAACTCAGGCTTTTAGCTTGTAGTGAAGTACATAATATCTATCCTCCGAACCAAGGCCACTTTTGGGTAGCCACCCTCAACTTAGGCTTTTTGCCTCAGTTAAGGTTCACAATGCTCAATGAAAAATCAGGGTCAATTTCAAGATTTTTCACTAGATAAGGCTAGGTTAATTAGGTGTTTAGAAAGAATCGGTATATATAAAGCTCAAATATTTTCAGTGAGGGATATATCATTATTTGGTTGGTTATTTTAGGCTAAAGTGGACTAATTAAAGGAAAAAGGCCTAAGATCCTTTCCTAATCCATTTAATCTATAATATAATTTAGAGTAACAGGGCAAGTACTGAATTAGCAGAAAATACATCAATCTAGCAAAATAATCTCACGCTCATAGGACATTGCACTCATTATCAACAAATAACTCGTAGTTCTTGCTTCTTATCTTGATTTACCATTACTTATCAGAATTTATATTGTCAAACACCTAAACATGCATGGTTGCTATCTAGCTACTTACTATTTAGCTATTAATCAAAATTTTTGGTGGGTACCATTTTTTCAAAACAAAACATAGAAAAAACATGTTATATGCAAGAAGTATTAGTACTATTATGCTACACATATTATCTAAACATCCTAAATGTGTTGGTTCAACAAAAAGTAAATATCCACTATGAAAAAGAACACAGTCAAGAAAATCTCAGAATCAAAAATTGGGATTGTTATGAACCATAAGCTACTCAAAAGACTTCGTTGAGGCCTACAACTACCCACACCCCATCAAAATAGATGTGCATTGTGCCCAATGCACAAAATCAAGCAAACATAGAATGTAAGGGGTCAAAAACATACCTGGGCACCTAAGCGTCAGTCTCTGGCTTAGTCTGGCCATCCCTCTCTAGCAGGGTAGTCTTCTCAACAATATTACTCTATTCGAAGGGCCAATACCCCTCAACCTGTCATGCTCACGAGCTAGCTACATCTCCTCCTTGTTTCTCGATCTCCTCATGACAAGATCAAACTCATCATCCTCAGAGCTCTATACGTATATTTCTCTCCTCTGGCTCCTCATCCATGCAAGGTATCTTCCCGAGGGAAGTAGTTGTAAACTCCTCAGAAGAAAATAAATCAATCATCGATACCAAATAAGTCATCTCTGGTAGTGTGACTGGTACCGTTAGTGATGTTGCCATATCAGACCGGAGCTGATGGATCTCCTACTGCAGGGCTGACAAACTTGAAGGTTGATCCATGGCCAATCTCTTCTGTAGCCACTCCTCAAAGGCATCGATATGGGCATCCACGGGGGGAATAAGGTCTTCAATAATAACAATCATGAATGCCTGACTCCGACCTCCCAAATTTGCAACATCCTGCCTGACCCACAACCTAATCTATTAAATAAGCTGAGTCAACTAGGTCTCAACATGTGATAATCTCTGTGCAATGGTCTGAATGGAAATGGTAGACAAGTAGACCATGCTTGTTGTAGGAGTCTATGAAGTAGTGGCCTCTAGTGCGGTAGCAATAATAGTGTGCGCTCTCTGCTCATTTGCACCATGCTGCAAGGGCATCTCCTCTGTAGTAGTGAAAACTGAGGTGGTGTCTCACTCAGAACCCTTAAGCAGTGGCACCGAGGTGAACATCTATGGCGGAGGAGGAGACTGTGCTCGCCGGAGTGCCTCTGGCTTCTTATCAGCCTTTATTAGGCTGGGCTCCAAAGTGTGTTGGGCCTGTAGCTGATGAAAAATCTCCACCATAGACTCTATATAGAGTCTATAGATGAAACAAGGGAAAGGGATGGCAGTGGCATCTTCAGTGCGGCTTGATGTATCCGCTTGGCGATGAGGTGAGCCTAATCTATATCATAGCCAGCCAAGATGCTAACAACCAAAACCACACTCTGCATAAGAGTATTATCCACCAAGGTCAGCTAGATGCGTGATCAAACAATGCCTCACCTAAATTTGGCAGGCTAGTTGATGAAATCCTTGACGATAGGCTCTGTGTAGGTGGTGACCCAAGAAGGTTTTGGACCCTACTCTACAATATGACTAGCCACCTATCTCAATAAGGCGGCTCGATTCTTAGGATCCTTCATAATAAGTGGGCCCCCAGCCCACCCTACCCTGTAATCAAACTCGATAATGGATCTGGGGGAATGATACTTGGGACCAAAAAGCATACGGCGGATGGTCTCCTCTGATAAATCTACCCGCAGACCTATCACTCATGTCTCTATCAGTCTAGGCTGAGTGAGAGGTTTCTTCCCCTTGGGAAGAGAACCCTGGATGGTGGCTCTATAGGATGTGTAGAACTCCCTCACCAGCATCGGTGAGTACCTTCCAAGTGACTCTATTAGTCAAATGAGCCCATAACGAATCATCGTGTCCTATAGATCGTGGACACGGATAAGTCCATCAATAATAACCCTAGGTTCCTCATAGATAGAATGGGTTAGCTTGCCCCACTCTTTGGCTACATGCCCTCCAAGTATGTTGCCTTCATGCCCTCGACATACCAACGCTTAGTAGAGGCATCTGGTGTTGATGATGATGACGGTGCGACGGAGGACTTGGCATCTACCACTTCCTTACAGCCTTCCTTAGAACTGGACTCCTCTCTAGATGGAGTTAACTATGGCATGACGCTCCTACTCTTGTCATATCCTTCCTCTTTAGACTGGGAAGGACTAGCGATCGGAGCCTGAGTACGCCCAGATCTGGACATTGCTCTAGTCTATGGTATCGCAACATTTGGGTCTAGCATGATATTGAGTATCTCTAGTAACCCACTAAGCTGAGGGGTTTACTCATCACTCGAATGGTTGTCATTTGAAATCTCATCCTTAAGCTTTCTCCTTAGAGCCTTAATCTCAGCACGTTTACCTTTTCGGGCCATAATACCTGAAACATAGATATAAATATACCATGGTTAGCCCCAAACAATCAAGAAATGAAATGAAAATATTATCTGAGTATAGTTGTAAAAGGCTCTACGAAAGCCCCTTTATGTGTCATAGTGAACACTACATGTCATAAATTTCTCTTTTAGGCTAGCAGTTCAAAACAACTGGTGTCACTGGAAAAGTGTACGAGACTAGGTATGAATCATGAAGTGGCTTACGAGTCATAGACTAGGGTCGTAGAGAGCTCCACTGAATAAGTAGATTCAGGAAGGGGTCTACGAGACCTATCTACGAGTCATAGAGTGATCTATGACTCGCAAAAGGTCTTGTCTAATGGAAACTCAGAAACATCAAGTTTCTCAAATTCTACACGAGGGGCAATTACGGCTCGTAGATTGCTCAACGGGTCGTAAAAGACACTTGTGGACCAAACATCTCAGTCACCTAAGTTTCTTAGTCCATCACTTGGACCTCAAATGATATATTCAACAACTACGTATCAGCATATAAGCAAGATGACAAACACCCACATGATTTTAATCGTACAACCCTACCGCCAACAATTTCAACATATAATCATCCCATCAAAAATGATTAAACACGCATTATCATATAGTTCCGACCATACCTAATTCATTCAAGCTATTATGTACCTATGTAATGAACTATTAATTCACAATCATGAATCATTCAATCTCATTCATTCCCACATGGTAGATGATTTAATAGGCATAAACGAGTAGCATTCATAAACCTAAAATGCCCATTTTCGGAAACAATTAACAACTCGACTAAGTACAACACAATTTGACATAACCCAATCCAAATTCAACAAGGATTTCATGTTTGAACACCATACCAATCATAATCAAGTCAATCAGTTAAACAAGGCAAATTAAGGATTTAAAATTAAACCGAGAACTTATCCAGAGTAGAGAATAACTTCCAGAAAAGAGAGAAGATGAATGATCAAGAAACCCTAGGTTGCTTCTCTGGAAAGTGGGTCACGGTGGTCGGAAATTGATCGGAAAAAAGGGGTGGGGACCAGTTGGGTGATTTTAGTCAATTTAGGTAAAATAGGGTTCAAAAAATTTGTCCCCTCTTTTTATACTTTTACCAGGTCGTCTGAAAAATTTACTGGGCCTAGGTCAATGAAACCTCGATTACGAGTCGTAGATGGTTCTACGGCTCATAATTCATGGTTTCGTAGAACCTTCCATACTTAGCAAAGTTTTAGAAAACTTACCTGGGTCCATGAACCCCATTCATGAATAATAGTTTGATCTATGAATTGTAAAGTTGGCTTATAGATTGAGTGCACAATTTTCCTACTTATTGAGAAACTCTATGAGATGGGGTACAAGTTGTAAACTGATTTACGACTCGTAGACCCAGTCGTAGAAACTTAGCCTAATGTGTTTCACAGCCAAATTTGTTGACTTAGTACTGTACCTTCATACTCTTCATGAAATACATTGTTACCCTATACGCAACCAACCCATTGTCCAAAACTACAATCAAAACACAAGAAAAAAACTACCTATGAATTCAAAAACAGAAAATCCACATGTAACTATGCTATTACATCAGAAACCTTGGGTTGCCTCCCAAGTAGCACCTGATTTATTATTGTGGCACAACTTAGGAAAATTGTTACTTAGACTTCACCAATTTCCCAAACTTCACTCTTGAGCACATCTGGATGCTTCATGGACTGACGGATGTCAAAGACAACTT
This sequence comes from Solanum clarkiae, assembly GCA_011800125.2. Lineage (NCBI taxonomy): Eukaryota > Viridiplantae > Streptophyta > Magnoliopsida > Solanales > Solanaceae > Solanum > Solanum clarkiae. The sequence continues at coordinate 54,530 of JAABOM020105355.1, forward strand.
CTTTGTCATTCAACCTGAACCTGTGTTAACCAGATTCCATATCCAGCAGTAGCTAAGAATGGTATTCCCAAGAGGATTGAGACGTTGAAGTCAACTTCACAATCAAGAGTCTCAGTCTGTAGGGAATATGAATTTTTCCACTTTAACCGACATATCATCGAATATCCCCACAGGCTTCTTCACTATTCTATCTGCCAATAACAACCACATGCTAGTAGGAGTAGGGGCTCCCAATCCAAGCTTATTGTAGAATGCAAAGGGCATCAAATTGATACTAGCACCTAAGTCACATAGTGCCCTTGCAGACTCCACATCACCTATAATGCAAGGTATAGTGAAAGCGCTTGGATCTTCATGCTTCTTAACTAAGCACTTTGTAGTGATAACACTGTAATACTGAAGTTCGTGAGAAAGCTCCTGACTCACAGTGTGCTTCTTGGTAACCAAGTCTTTCATGTACTTGGCATAGCCTGACATTTTCCCTAAAGCCTCAATGAGAGAGATGTTGATAGATAGTTGCCTACTGTGATGTACCTCTTAAATTCGTCCAAGGTACTGCCCAAAATCATCTAGAGGCCTCCACCACAATATGGAAGACTGTGGGATTCTCTAGAAATATGTAGATGGCTCTAGAGATGTGTGGAATTCTCTAGAATAGTCAAGAAGTTTCTAGAGACGTGTGGAGTTCTCTAGAACAGTCTAGAAGGTTCTAGAGATGTGTGGAATTCTCTAGAGAAGTCTAGAAGGTTCTAGAGATGTGTGAAGTTCTCTAGAGGAGTCTGGAAGGTTCTAAACACATGAAGATCTTGCAAGAAGGGCCTGGAAGCTTCCAAAAGGCTCAAGACAAGTGTAGAGAAAGTATTTCTTTGTAAATATCTTCGATATTTTATAGGAACTTTCTAGAAGAGCATTTGTAGCCCTTGGATCAAAATGGTCCTAGCCATTCATTTTGGGAAGGGACTAGCATAAATACCACCCCTAGGCCCTCATTTTCATCATCAAGGAAAGCAAATCACAATCAAAGCATTTTAAAGCTTCCAAGTTCTCTAATATAAAGTTCTTTCTTTGTTCCTCAAGATTTTCCTAGTTCCTTCATAAAGTCTTTTTCTTAGTCTTTCAAAGTTCTGCTAAGCATTAGAGTTAGGCTGACAAGTAACTTAGTAGAAAGAGTTCGTTAAGCCGCACGGTACGTTGGAATCATGACCAAGTAGCCATGACAGTTGGTATCAGAGCAAAGGTTCAAAGACCATAGGAATATCAAGAGGAATGAGAGGCGGAAGCGAGATCACCCAAGTCGGTAAGGATAAGTCCAAGATCCAGGGAGGACATGGTGGAGATTGAGACACGGCTAGCCAAGGTGGAGCTGGCCATAGCCGACTGGCAGGAAAAGTTCGAGGAGGTCGACCAGAAGTTCAAGGTGGTCAAACAAGGCCTAGATGGATTGTGGGAGGAGATGTAATCCGCCATGAACCAAGTCCTAGCTCAATGTCTCGGCAATGTGAAGGCTATGGAGGAGACATATAAGGCAGAGATTTATTCAATATGGGAAGAGCTAGGGAGGCTTTTGCGCAAGCTGGAGAACACGGAGGAGGAGCTTAGCCTATGCAAAAGGGCTCTTGCCCAAGGGAATCCGACTACTTTCGAGGTAAGGACTACTCTTTCCAAGTTAGATGTTCCACAACCCAAGTCTTTCAAAGGGTCGAGAAATGTGAAGGAGCTAGAAAATATCATCTAGAGCATGGAGTAGTACTTTAGAGCGCTTGCCATGACCGACAAAGCCCTAAAAGTTGATATGGCTAGTCTTTACCTCGAAGACACTGTAATGGTGTGGTGGAGAAGGAGATAGGAGGACATTGAAAGAGGTACTTGCTCTATCATCACTTGGGCGGAGTTCAACGCCGAACTCGAGAAGCAGTTCTACCCCAACAATGTTGAAGAAGAGGCCCATGGCAAGCTGAGGCGACTGTAGCACAGGGGAAGCATACGTGAGTACGTGAAGGAGTTTACTGAGGTACTTTTTGAGATCCCCGATTATCCTAATAAGGAAGCTTTCTTTGCCTTCATGGATGGTTTACAATAGTGGGTCAGGCTTGAGATACAAAGATGAGGGGATCAAAACTTGACCATTGCTATCTATATTGGCAAGTCCCTTATTGAGTTTGGGAAAGTGGAGAAACCTAAACTGAGGGACAAGGGCGGCAAGGGAAAGAGTGGGGGAGACCCACATCATAGTAAGGAGACAACAGAGAAGGCAAAGGGATCCAAAGAGCATAAGGCCAGAGAAAGACCCCCGATTAGCTGCTTCTTTTGTGAAGGGCCACACAAGGCGAGGGACTGCCCCAAAAAGAGGAAACTCTCGGCCTTGATCGAGGAGTGCGAACAAGAGGAAGTGAAGATAGGGTCCCTAAAACTCCTCAGTTCAATTAAGGGGAAGGTGGAGGTGCCCAAGAATGAAAAGAAGGGGAGGTTGTTTACGAAAGCCAAGATCGGAGAGCACACCATGAAGGCACTAGTTCAGACGGGAGCCGACAATAATTTATTCACCCTGCAGGAGGTCAAAAGGATGGGAATCTGATATGAGAAAGGATGTGGTTGGCTTAAAGGAGTCAATTCTGCACTGACCGAGACGTTTGGAGTTTCCCGGAAAGTAAAGGTCAGCTCAGGAAATTGGAATGGCCACATTAAGTTCTCCACTGTAACCATGGACGATTATCCATTTGTCTTGGATATTGAGTTCATGGACCAAGTCAAGGCCATCCCAGTCCCTTTTACGAACTCACTGTGTATCTTGGATGAAGGTAACACCCATCTAGTCCCACTAGAGCCACAAACCCGACTCCAAGAGAAGCAGATCTCAGCTATGCAACTTGCCAAAGGAGTAAAAAAGGAGGAGCCAACCTACCTTATTGCATTGAAGGAAGAAGCATCTGTTCCTCCAGCCGAAGATCTTCCCCAAGGAGTCAATCATGTCTTGGAGGAATTAAAAGATGTGATGCCGCCCGAGCTGCTAAAGAAGTTACCACCAAAAAGGGAGGTGGATCACAAAATAGAGTTGGTACTAGGTGCCACCATGCCTGCAGCAGTGCCATACTGCATGCTGCCTCTAGAGCTTGAAGAATTGTGGAGGCAATTTGATGGACATGGGCTATGTTTATCTACCAAAAGTGCCCTATAGAGCCCCAATTTTGTTCCAGAGGAAACATGACGGATCACTCCAGTTGTGAATCGACTACCAAGCGCTTATCAAGATCACGGTCAAGAATAAGTACCTAATCCCGCTCATTGTTGATCTCTTTGACCAACTTGGTCAAGCCCGGTAGTTCACCAAGTTGGATCTACGGTCCGGATACTACCAAGTAAGAATTGCCAAGGAAGATGAACTGAAGACCACAAACATCATGAAGTATGACTCATATGAATTCCTCGTGATGCCTTTTGGACTCACAAATGTGGTAGCAACATTTTGCACCCTTATGAACCGTGTCCTACAACCGTTCTTGGATAAGTTCGTGGTAGTGTACTTGGATGACATTTTCATATATAGCATCACATTGGAAGACCATGTAAATCATCTAAGGCAAGTCTTCCAAGTACTTCAGGAGAACGAGTTGTACGTCAAGAAGGAGAAGTGCGCATTTGCTCAACAAGAAGTTACCTTCTTGGGACACGTTATTGGAAAGGGCATTCTTCAGATGGACGAGTCCAAGGTCCATCCTATACAAGAATGGGAGCCACCAAGGAAGGTTTTCGAACTCCAATCTTTCCTTGGATTCACCAACTATTACCAGAAGTTCATCAAGAGCTATTATTCTATAGTCGCTCCCCTCACTGACCTGCTGAAGAAGAATCGGACCTGGGATTAGGATGGAAAGTGCCAAGCAAAATTTGAAGAGCTAAAAGAAGCGGTGATGCAGGAGCCAGTGTTGGTCTTGCCCGACCACACCAAACCATATGAGGTACAGACGGATGCCTCAGATTTTGCCTTGGGAGGAGTCCTTATGCAAGAAGGGCATTCGGTGGCTTACGAAAGCCGTAAGCTCAATAATGCAGAAAAGTGATACATGGTCCAGGAAAAGGAGATGACGGTCGTGGTACATTTCCTGAGGATGTGAAGACATTATTTGCTGGGAACAAAGTTCATAGTAAAGATAGATAATGTTACCACCAACTACTTCCTTAAGCAAAAGAAGCTGACACCGAAGAAATTCAGGTGGCAGGCCTTCTTAGCCGAGTTCAACTTCGTGATAGAGTATAAGATTGGCAAAGGGAATGTTATGGCTGATGCACTAAGAAGAAAGGCAAAACTTGCCTTCATCACTAGCCCAATTTTCCCTATGGTCGGTCGTATAAAGGAGGGGTTAGAGAAAGACCCACAAGCCAAGAATTTACTGGGGCAGGCAAGTCAGGGGAAGACGCGCCAATTTTGGCTTGAGGATGGGGTGCTAAACACTAAGGGAAACCGGGTGTATGTACAAAATGGAGAGGCTTAAGGAAAGAGATTATCGAAGAGTGCCATGAATCGAGGTGGGACTACCAAGAGTTATGGATACACCAAGGACATCATTAGATTGAGTGGGGGAGAATGTGATGTACCACTTAAATTCATCTGAGGTGCTGCCAGGAATCATCTAGAGGCATCCACCATAATATGGAAGACTGTGGGATTCTCTAGAGATATGTAGAAGGCTCTAGAGATGTGTGGAATTCTCTAGAGAAGTCTAGAAGGTTCTAGAGATGTGTGGAGTTCTCTAGAGGAGTCTGAAAGGTTCTATAGACATGAAGATCTTGCAAGAAGGACCTGGAAGCTTCCAGAACGCTCAAGACAAGTGTAGAGAAAGTATTGCCTTGTAAATATCTTAGATATTTTGTAGGAATTTTCTAGAGGAGCATTTGTAGCCCTTAGATCAAAATGATCCTAGCCATTCATTTAGGGAGGGTCTAGTATAAATACCATCCATAGGATCTCATTTTCATCATCAAGGAAAGAAAATCACAATCAAAAGCATTGTAAAGCTTCTAAGTTCTCTAATACAAAGTTCTTTCTTTATTCCTCAAGATTTTCCTAGTTCCTTCATAAAGTCTTTTGCTTAGTCTTTCAAAGTTCTGCTAAGCATTAGAGTCAGGCTGACTAGCAACTTAGTAGAAAGAGTTTGCTAGGCTGCACGGTACGTTGGAATCACAACCAAGTCTTTAACATTACGCATGGAGAGAAAGTGCTTGAACTTGCCTTCTTCCTCTATCTTTTTGATTCGTTAAGGGAAGGGAGGAGGAGGCCTTGGATGGGCTTAAACTTCTGTGGTACTTCAGTTGCTTCACTAACACCATCCTTACCATGATCATCTCCTTCATCCGCTTCCTTTGATGCAACCATCTCCGCACGAACATCTTCCTCAAAAACCAATATAGGAGGATCAATAGTGCTCTTGCCACCCCTAGTAGTAACTGTCATACATTGTCACTCATTCTTACGATTTTGCAATGTGTTGCTTGGCAATATACCCTAATGACATTGATTTAACTGAGATGACACTTGGCCAAATTGTTACTCAACCTGTTTAATAGCCACAAAATGAGAATCTATTTTCTAATTTATACTTGAAATATCCGATTTCATGCCCCTCAGAGTTTTATCTTGTGTCTCAGTTTTTTTTAACAAGCTATCAAACATCTCCTCAATTTCGGAATTGCCTGTACTAGTGTTACGGTTGTGTGGTGGCACAGAAGGACCATTTCTAAAGCCTTCTTTGCGACCATAATCTGCATCTGGACCCCTGTTCCTATCATAGTAATCAACCGACTGTCTTTGAAAGCTCCATCTCTACCATTATTCCGACCTTGGTTTCCTTGACCCTTGCACCAATAGTCCTGATTAGACCCTTAGGCATTGGTCCAAAAAACCCCAGGCTGATCATTTATAACACATGTGTCCTCCTCATAGTATGGCTCCTAATACATGGGTGCATGTGAAGGTTGGTGAACCACTGCATTCACTCTTTCTTGATTCCATTTGATCGCCACATCCATGCTTGTGCAAAGCTGAGCAAGTTGTTGCATAAACTCTTCATTAGTTTTGGCTGACAAAATATGAACCCTTTGCAGCAACTCTAACCCATTGTCCCCATGTATAATTAGTCTTGACCACTTGTTCAATACGCTCAACAATTCGTAAATGGTTGATCTCGAAACATACCCCTATGGTAATGTTAGCACAAGACTGACTGTTCTCATCAAATGCATGGCAGAAGATCTCCACTAGGGCATCATCAACTATCTTGTGGTGAGGAATCCTCCTCAAACATTTAGTAAACTGCTCCCAAGTAGTGCTTATTGAATCTACAGGAAGTTGCTCAAGGTTGTTGATCTAGTCCTTTAACTTGAGGTTCTTTGATCTAGGGAAGTACCTCTCCGAAAAGGCCTTCTGCAAATCTACTCAGCTAGTGATTGAACTCTATGGGAGCTCAGATAGCCATAATGTAGCATTGTCGATGAGAGACAATGTGAAGACATGAAGTCCCACAACTTCCATAGATAGATTCTGTGTCTTAGTCACACTTTTACAAAAAAAAAAAAGTACCACATTGTGCAAGTGGCTGTGTGGATCCTCTGATGGTATGCCAGCAAATAGCCCACAGTACTGCAGAATCTGAAGTAACCCACTAGAGACTTCAAAATTTGTGCCTGCCAGTAGTTGTGGCAACATAATAGCTCCAATCACATCTATTGCCGCGGGGTTCAATCTGTACTAATCCACTGGAAAGCATTAGATTTGAACTCTCGAGGTTGTGGAATGTCCTCCGAAGGAGGTGGGCTCTCATCCCTATCATCATCATTATTATCCCGATTCAAAGCTGCAATTGGTGGATCTCATCCCTATCATCATCATTTTCTTAGGCCATTCTTCTTGTAATTCTGTGGATCTCTGGATCAAATGGAGTTAAGGGATTACCTTGATACCGAGTGTTAGGGATAAACTACTAGTATACCCTACAAAGAAAAAAAATCAAAAATAAAAGTAAAACAAAGGGAACTAAAGATTAACACTCGAATTACTTAATGAATCAATCTAAGTCTGGCCGTATTCCTTAGAAATGACGCGAAAATCTTTGATATCCCCCAAGCTACACCTCCTTTTTAGAGGATAAAATGATCGTTGCCAAGATATGTAACCTAACCAAGGTAAGGGTCGAACCCACAGGGAATATGTAGACTCAAGATCCATTCAGTAATAAGCAATTCAATTAGTTACCCAACTCAATTCCATAAAGGGGGCGGTTTGCAATAATCAATTAGAAAGTAAACTAAATTAACTATCATGAGATACAATAAATTATACAGAGCAACTAGGGTATTATGCTCCCCATGGTTCCCCGACTTAGTATCACCGAATAACCCAATTCTTGTCTAGTGTATAGCATGTAGGGTAGTAATTTAAATTCACCAAAACCTTTGGTCAAAGGTGAGAGGCGAATTTCACTATGCGACTTGGCCCATCTCTATAGTGTGCAATCCTAACCATTACCTGTAAGTCCCCGTACAACCTCCCCTTGGCGCAATTTGGTTGACTTGATGAAAACACATAAATCGAATCCTGTTAATAATCTCTTTTCCTATTCGTTACTACATTGGTCAAGTCAGCAATACTAGGCGGGTGGTAATGTTGGCTACTATTAGAAAATATGCAAAATGATGAGAATTAATTAACACATGCATATACCTATTCCAAGAATTGTAAATTACTCGGATTTACTTAGCTAGTTCTTCATGGTTCCCACAATCGTAGTTGTGGATTTAGCTACTCATGCTATGGGCAGATGAAAAAATTATGGATTGAGAAAACATAATTAACACTTACACAATTGAATTGAAATTAAGCAAAACCAACAAGAAAGGAATAACAAGCTTCAAAATGTTAAAATTAAACTACCTACAAGTCCAAAAAGCTGAAAATAAAAAAAAATACTACTGTTACATCAAATATCTTAGGTTGTCTCCCAAGTAGCATCTGATTTATTGTCTTGACAGTACTTGGAAAACTTGATTACTCAGACTTCACCAAGTGCCAAAAGTTCCATCTTCAAGTCATCGGGTCTCTTCATTGACTAACAGATGTTGAAGATGACTTCTTCATCGTTTAACTGAAACTTGAGTTTTCCTGATTCCTTATCCACTAGTACACACCCAGTGGCTAGGAATTTCCTTCCAAAGATGATTGGGACTTCGAAATTACTTCGCAATCAAGGATCACAAAGTATGTGGGGAATATAAATTTTTCTATTTTGACAAGGACTTCATATAATATCCCCACAAGCTTCTTCACCGTTCGTTCAGCCATAAATAATCACACGTTCATAGGAGTAGGGGATCCCAAGCCTAGCTTCTCGAACACCCCAAGAGGCATTAGATTGATGTTGGCACCTCGATCACATAATTCCCTTGCGAACTCAACATCTCTGATGGTGCAGGTTATGGTGAATGCTCCAGAATCTTTTGACTTCTACATTAAGGACCTTGTTACTATTGCACTGCAATGCTGAAGCACTTGGGAGAGCTCTTTGCTCACATTTCGCTTCTGTATGACCAAGTCCTTCATGAAGTTTGCATACCCAATCATCTTTTCCAATGCCTCAATAAGAGGGATGTTGACAGAGAGTTGCTTCAGCATTAAGATTAAGTGCGAGAATTTACCTTCCTCCTCCTTTTTTTGAGTCTCCAAGGGAAAGGAGGGAGAGGTCTAGGAATGGGTTTCAACCTCTGTGGCATCATTGCTGCATCACTCACCCCATCCTTGGCAGGAGCATCTTCGGTCTCTGCATCCTTTCTCTAAACCATCTCCTCGCGAACATCATCATTATCAACTGGCATCGGAGGGTTAATGGTCTGTTTTCCACCACGTGTAGTCACTGCCATACTCTCTATGCGAAGCTAAAAATAACTATATTTAATCATTATTTACCTCATATTTGATTTTTTATTTATCCTTTTTTGAGCATAAATTTTATGGATTGTGCTAAATTGTGTATTTTATTTGTAGGATTAAATTAACATGGAGATAAAAAATTTAGAGCTAAAATGAATTAAAAATGAAAAAATACATAAGAAAAATCAAGCAGGCAACTTTATGGATTAAACTCAATAAAATAATATAAAGTTATAATCATGAAATCGCAATTCAAATTGCTAATATTCACTGCCATGTGGTAGAACTGGAAAGACAGCCGTGTAAACTCACACACACTAACAACAAAATTGAAAGCGGCGTCATATAGTGACCCAATTTAATTGGGTTTTGGGTTTTCAAATTTATTTAGTTTAAGTATATTCACAGGTTGGTTGGCACCATGGCTGAATAAAAGCTCTACATCGCAAATGACTTGTTCGAAACCTTGCAGAGGTAAGCCCTGTTTTATGGACAAGAGTCCGAAGACCCCTAAACTCACCTGCAAAATTTTACCCAAATGTTGAGGGGGTTTCTTGGGACAAGACATCCTTCTTGGGAGTCGATGGCTCTTCAAGCCTTCCCAATGACTCTCTAGAGTGTAGTTACAAAATGGTGGTCAATTCTTCCATCAGATGTTTTTTGTAGCTGGGGAGAGGTGCAGAGATTCTTCCTCATGAACTTCTATAAGGGGCCCAACAAGTGAGAGCTACAAGATAACATTTACAATTTTAAAAAGGTGCCAGTAGAATCTTTGGTGGCAGCTTGGGAAAGGTATAAAAAGTGCTTGGCAACGAACCAAAACCATCATTAGACTGATGATGAATTAACGGCTAGCTTCTACCGAGGACTAGCCTCTGAACAACAAGGACATGTTGATGCTTTATTGGGAGTGGAGTGTTGGGCATTTCTGAGACAACCATTTAGTGAAATTGCTGAATATATGGATAAGTTATCTGTTGTCATGTAGGTTTATCAACAACTACAAAAGCAGCTAGTGCCATCCACTAGTACATCCAAGAGAACCCCAAGCAATACTAGAAAATAGAGTACACCTAATTAGCTCAGGTTACCACACCAACATTGCATCACTGATAAGCTAACAAGCATTGAGTATATGCTTGAACAAGTACTGACCAAGGACAATGAGCAAGATCTTCTTCTTCTTGACGGAAGACTTGCATTGACTAGCCCTATGGCCTTTCTGTCCACAGTTCCAGCAAACATCCTCCTTATTGGCGGATCTATGTTTTCTAGACTTCTTCTTTCTAAGACGGTCGAGTCTTTCCTTATTCTTCTTAGACCTCTTAGTCTTATGGAAGGATTTCTTGGACTTTTTCCTATCCGACTTAGAGGGTGGAAGGTCTAGGTTACCATATCCAAAGTCACGACAAAAACTACCTAACTCACTTCTAGTGGTTAGCCTATCTTTCTTAAGCTGGTTCTTAAGCTTGAGGTCAGTACACAGTTCTAGGGCTGTGGTATTCACTATACCTATAAGGTCGCCATAAGTCATTTGGTCGTAGGGGATTTTCCCACCACACCTATCTCTAATCTTAGACCTAACCTTACCAGCTAATGTAGGGGGAAGACCGCTTAGGAACTTATCTTTCCAAAAGTCACTATTGCAGTCTAGTCTGGTCATGATCTTGGTCATGAAGTTGTCTTTATACCACCTAAAGTAGGTCAACTTGGGGCATTTAAGGTTATTCAGGGTTTCTAAGCTTCTATCCTGAAAAAGTCTAGGTTCACCTAAGAAGTGCATGGTAATATGGTATATTAAGGTATTACTAGCATCTTCTTTGGTTTTAGAGTCCTCTACTTCCATACCATCCTCTATCTTAATGGTGGTAATGATGGTGGTGGCCTCTAGAATGGTAGCCTTTAGTTCTTCGGTGATATAGTTATCCCACCAGAACTTAGGCATACCCATAAAACCCGTAGCTAACATGGCGGCAGATTGCTTGTCAGAAGCCCCACGCATTTTCCAGGTAGCAATGCTAATGCCCATCTCCTGAAGGATGTGATAGACTTGGTGCTTAGCTAGGCCGTCTATGTTACACTCGGTAATACTATTACCGTCGTAGTTAGACTTAGTAATGGTATGGTTTTCCTCAAACTGAATGTCGGGAAAAGAGGGGCATCTAGAATAGTTTTTCCTATGAGGGAACCTATCAGAAATCTTATGAAGAAGATCTTCAGAAAGAGTTTTGACACTTTCCTTGGAAGTGGAAGAATTCGGGTCTTTGGACTGGGACCTATTAGTAGGCGCAGTAGCTCTAAAAGCAACTTCTTTTCCTTTCTGGGAAACATGGAAGTTGGAGAGGCTTTGGGTAAGTTCTTCTACTAGCTTACCGGAGACTGATAGGTCGCCTCCGAGCTTGGGGAAAAGATCGGGGTTAAACTCAGCTGGTTTAAATAGTGGATTAGACTTTAGAGTAGGCTTGACACTGGGTCTAAAAAGAGGGACAGAATTGGTAACTCGTTTGGGTTTAAGGTCTTCTATCTGTTGGGAGACCGTAAGAAGGAGTTTGTTAGTATAGTTGTTTTTCTCAACTGTCCTATCAACTTCTGCATTGGAAGCAAAAGAACTTTGATTCTTACTTGCTAACTCAAAGGGAGCAGCAGAAATAATGACACCAGCATGGGGAACTTTGATCCCTTCTAGAGGGGGAGTAACAGACTCAACAACTTTGTTTGACTGAGTGTGCCACTTGTTGACCAAGACTTGAAGGGATTCCTGTTGGTCATCAAGCTTGCCAGTGATCTCGAACCATTTGAAGAACTCGATGTCACATTTCAAGCGCTTCATATCTGAGACCCACTGTTGTCCAAACAGAGCTTGTTGGCTCTTGGAATAAGTGGCTAGGTACCAATCCACCCTAACTTTGTTTTTGGGATCATACTAGAGTTTCTTAAGAGAAGCTAGATCAGGAGAATAGTCCTCATCTGCCTTTATAACACCCAAACCAGGGTCTGAATATTGCCTTGGTGGCTCCATATCAAACGCCGTGGGACTAGACGGTTCCCTAACTTGAGGTTTATAAAAAAACTTTTGGGATTTCTCCCAAAAAATCAACAGCTTCAACAGGACCCTTATCCTGCGATCTCCCGGATTGAGACCGAAAAGATTGAGACTTGTAAGATACTTCCTCCTCTTGGGGTTTTGAAGAAGTGGAGCCAGGGGAGAAACTTCTACGAGGTCGACAGTCAAAAGCTATGTTTGCTAAAAATGGTTTTCTAAAGTGTGTGAGGTACTTATCTTCTCCAAGAGTTTAAACTCTATTTTCTTAATCAGAGTTAAAGTCCTGAAATGCCCATTCCCGAGTCTTTTGCCCATGCTGTCAACCCAATTGCCAAGCCCAACGAGCAACTCTCTCAAACCACCAAATCTTTGACCCCAGAGTCATTCGAGTATATCCCAACTCGGTCACTTCCTATCATAGCCCTAGATAAGGAATATGAGTCAGGACGGGTACAAGACCTAATAAAGTCATGCTACCTTAATTCCAACTTCGTAGAAAGTCCTGACCCACTATATACCAGGCTATATTTCGAGGCCATCTTAGTTGATACCGACTCCATATAAGTCGAACACATCTACTCTGAAAAAAGCACAGAGTTCATACTCTATTCCCAGTTCACCATCAAAAGGATTCTTTCT